>JAFBJT010106322.1:8750-47890 GCA_016785325.1 Chascanopsetta lugubris
GTCTTTACAATTACCCATGACTCCCTACAAACGTATGACCTGTCTCTGGCCTTGACGCTTAGCGCGGTGCTACTAGGCTCCGGGAGTGTGCACCTCTCTCGGCAGGACTTGGTGAACGTGTCTGAGCCCGAGGTTCTGTCCGACCACTGCCCGTTGAACCGTCGCAGCGGAGTGGAGCCACCATGCTGAAATGTAGGAGCATGTGGAGGAGGCTCACGCCGTTAGCCCGAGCCTCCTCCACTCTGTGCCGGCACAATGTGAGGAGAGCAGGTCAGTCGCTCCTAACTGTCTCTCTCTATATGTAACCAGTTGTTACCCATTCAAACTCAGACTGCATGATATTCCCTAATATCTAATTAGGTGAATGTCCTGCAGCTTAGAAAAAAGTACTCTGAGCGGTTGACTTGTTAGTTAGTTAACCAGTAAGTTAGTTAGTTAGTTAGTCAGCTAACATAACTAATGAACTGACCCTTGGTTAAACACACAATTAGGTAACTTCAACTCTGCTGCTCCTCATTGTCTGAGACGCTTTCCCAGAATCTAACAGAAAGCAACATTCATTCATATATTTATAATACTACCACTACTAATACTGCAACCATGGCAACTATCAACCCCATCATCAGTAATATTAGAAATACCAACCCATAGTCAAGTCTTAAGTGTTTGATTTGATGTAGCTTTCTAGATGTTAAAACACAATCTGTATCACCTCCATGACAATAATAAATGATCAACATCTATGAGTAATTTATATATATATTTTAATTATTTAACAATATAATGCCAGCATCCCATCAATGCTACCTGTGGAAGTGTTGGTATTGTTATCAGATACACCTACAGCACACTGATTTATTCTTCATCATCAGGGCCAGCTGATTTTGCTAATATGTGTTAGTATTATTTCTGTTTTACTCATTATAAATGCAATTGATTAATACAATTGCACTAGTTTTAAAATACATATTAAATAAATGAAAAAAAAAACAATTTGATTGAGGCATTTACACAAGGTTTGGTGTTTGAATCAGTGATAGTAAAGTTAAGATTGCATAACCATGTGTCCAAACAATGCATAGCTGTTCATGTGTATTATTATCTACCCACATAGAGAAGTTAAAAACCTCTACCTTAATTCTGGAATAATTCCTGAAATGTCAGCAAATACATTTTGAAAACATGGATACATTTTTGTGCAAATGTTGCCTGACCCCCACTATTTGGATTCTGCCATGCTTACTCTGACTCCTCCAGCAGATGACTTCCGTGCCTGGAGGTGTCTGGGATGTAGAGTAGGAGAGGATGGGGTTTTGCCGCATGTCAGCACTGTCTGCTGTTAAAATCAATGCAGTTTTATTCAGTAGTAATTATTGTAATGTCTCCAGGGCTGAACAATCGGGGACCAGTGCTCGTACCAGCAGCTCACTTGTCCGCCGGCCCTTCAGGGGGAGGAAAGGAGAAGCAGTTATATGTTCTGCTGGTTGGAGCAGCATGTCTTGGTGGGGGAATATATGTGAGTTATCATCATGAAGCGTTTAAAAAAAAAAAAAAATAATTTCAATTATTCATTCTAAATAATTCTGCTTTCTTTGGTATTTGAGACATTCTTCATCCCCTCTGTTGTGTTTTTCTCAGGCGTACAGGATGTTGAAACAGGACAGTAAACGATATCAGGAACGAATGACCGACATTTCATCCAGACCCCTTAATTTGACCAAACTGGAAACGGATGAACCCCCCACAGATTCTGAGCCACCTGGTGAGCCATTGCTATTGACCGATATTATTATTATTATTATTATTATTATTATTATTCAACTGATAGTCGACATTTTTGTTTTGGAAGCTGAAGCCACCAACTGTTGAAGCTACAGATGAGTGTCATTAGCTGCTTGAACCTTCTGTTTTTAACCAGATATGAATATAATATTGTGGTAAGAGTGGGGCTCTGGATCAGCTTCCTCTTTTGGCCATATAAACAACCGATTTTCAAACAGCAACTGTAGTCACATTCTTTTTACGATTTAAAAGATCATTTTAATCCACTTTCTGATTAACTAGTCCACTTCTAATTTCACCACTAATGTTGGAATTCTCTCTTAGCTGCACTTGAACCAGAGCCTGAGGCAGCACCTGCACCAGAGGAACCAGTCCCTGTGGCCCCTGAACCTGAACCTGAAGCTGTGGCCCCTGAACCCGAAGCATCAGCTCCGGCCCCTGAACCCGAAGCATCAGCTCCGGCCCCTGAGCCCGAAGCATCAGCTCCGGCCCCTGAGCCCGAAGCTGCAGCTCCGGCCCCGGAACCCGAAGCTGCAGCTCCGGCCCCGGAACCCGAAGCTGCAGCTCCGGCCCTGGAACCTGAAGCAGTAGCTCCAGTCCATGAAGAGGAAGAAGCAGCAGCAGCTCCGGCCCCTGAGCCTGAAACGGCAGCCACCATTGAAACAACAGGTAGTCTTCACACTTTCCTGTCTTCCTGAATGAATAAGTTGAATGTGCCTCCTGTATAAACCATCATTTAGAACTAGATAGATACAAATCATTAAATCCATGCATCCATTAAGTTTTGAACATATTGTACTTTGATCAGGGCTTGGGTGAAATGGCGACACCCACTGGTGAAAGGAGGTAGAGGTTGTTAAACACACCTGTTTTGTCTCTCCTCTATTTAAACCGCCTATAATTGTCCTGTATCAGCAAAGCATTATTGAAATGATAATGACAGAGTTTATACATGAGGCTCAGTGGTCATCCATTTCCTGTGTTTGTATTATATTGTGTGTGTGACTGCATGAACTAAGCTTTCCTTCATGCTGCATGAATTTGTTTTTAAGTTGTCACCATGGTAATCCATCTGTGAAGCACACATGTGTTTTGCTGTATGTCATTTCATGCCCTTCCTCTCACAGTCTGCATTAACCCTTTTACATTTTCAGTAGAACCTTCACTCACTCACCCATTAACCTTCACTCTGAACTGGGTATAAATGATCTTTTGTGATATTGTCAAGTTTTTCCGAAGGACCTTTTGGATCTTTGTGAATTTTGATTTCATATTTGTGATCCATTTGAAATTGTCTGCTCTGTACCAAACTCTGTGAAACTCTCCCTCGAATTGCATATCCAAAATGTTTTAATATCAGTTAACACATAATATTGTTGGTTATAGCTGGAAGCTGCCCCGTTTGGACTGTGTGCTTCACCATCATCACCATCAGATTCTTGTAACAGCAAATGTAAAGTGACGTTTTCTTAATGTTAGAGGTCACAAAGCTGATAGTAGAGGATCAATATTGTTTCTGTCAATTCTTGCAAGAGAACTTGAAAGATATGCAGAAACATCCTCATCTGCATGCCATAAACACAGTTAGTGTTAAAGCAACACTGTGTAACTTCAGCTGGACAACATTGCACCCTACTGCCACCTGTGATGATTATTTTGTGGGGCTCTAAATCCAATCAATGACATTGTTTTTAGATAGAGAAATTGGGCTCTATCTTTTGAACTGGAGCAGAACGGTGGATATTACCCA
This sequence comes from Chascanopsetta lugubris, assembly GCA_016785325.1. Lineage (NCBI taxonomy): Eukaryota > Metazoa > Chordata > Actinopteri > Pleuronectiformes > Bothidae > Chascanopsetta > Chascanopsetta lugubris. The sequence continues at coordinate 12,283 of JAFBJT010106322.1, forward strand.
TGATCCCCAGCAACCTGAATCAGACGAGATGTCATTGTAACAAATACACAATACGAGATTCTTGATATTTCAGACTTTACCCAACTTAATTGAACTATTATTGCAAGACCTCTAAGTCTCACATGCTTTAAAATGCGAGTCAGTCAAACCTCTCACAGGAAAACCACTCACTGTTGGTGTAAGAACAGGTAGTTGCATAGTGTTGCTTTGAAAGAAGTTTATATTCTACATCACAGTACAATTTCACAGGGCAGCCTCCAGCTAATATTGTGATAGCATGCATACTCGGCAAAGGATTCCTGAGCATGGGTGTTGATGGTCCCCCCCCCACTTCAGTTATCTCTAATGAGTTGAGCATAGCAAATCAAACTGTATTACCTCTACAGCAGATGAGCCTTCGGTAGAAGCAGCACCTCCTTCAGAAGAAGCAGCAGCCGCGTCAGAGACTCCTCCTGCACCTGTAGTCGAGGAGGGTAAGACATGAGAAGACGGGATATCCTCATCTGTCAGTGGATGTTACTAATTATATGTTGATGCACGTTTAATGACCAAATAACCTCTGTACTGCCAGAGCCTGTGCCACCACCTCAGCCAGCTCCAGTTGAGCTCGCAGAGATACCCCCTACACCCGAAGTTGAAGAGAGTAAGATTAGAAAGAAATTCAATAGTGTGATCTATAACGTAATTAGGAATAATATAGATTCTATGTATTAGCTATGGTGAACATTTGTTTTTCATATAATCTCCGTCGCTGCTCTGCCAGAACCTGTATCTCTTCCTGACCCAGCTCCTCTTGAGCAAACAGAGGCTCCTCCTACACCCATAGTTGAGGAGGGTAAGATTTGAGATAGAAAAAACACTTGCTGTAAGATACCAACTTTGCATTAGTAGCCACTGGGGGTCATTTTAACATTTGCTGCTGCACTGCCAGAACCAGCAGCCCCAGCCGAGCCATCCCCTACAGAGACACCTCCTGCGGCTGTAGTAGAGGAGGGTAAGACTTCAGTGGATACTATATTCTCATTAACCCCCGTTGCGTATGAATCTTTTAAAAAATCATATACCATTGGGGGTTATTTTAACATTTGCCGCTGCAAACTACCAGAACCAGTGCCTTCACCTGAGCCGTCCCCCGTTGAGCTACCTCCTGCACCCCTTATAGAGAGTGGTAAGCAGACCTTTTCCACTGAGTCAGCATTTTACGTGTCCCACTGCTGCGAGGATTTTTATTTGACTTTTGATGTCTTAACTGCTCAATGATCCGGTCGCACTAACAGAACCCGCAGCAGCAGCAGAGACGGCAGAAGTGCCTGCAGCAGAACCATCCGAGCCTCAGCCTGATGTTGTGGCACAGAGTGGTAAGACATCTTTGGCCGGAGCGGGGGGAGCGGACAGATTCTTTCGCCCCGGCACCGATAACGTTAACGATTAATTGCACCCTCTCTCCCCTGTTATATTTATAACATTTTTTTGTCTACAGCTTTTCTCCCTGCCTGTTCACGCCTCCTTCACATTGTTTGGGTTCTTGTAATGATAAAGGTTAAAGTCACTCACAATGAGAAACTTGTTTTCTTTTATTTACCATGTGCATTCTCTCCTCTTAGATGTGTTCATGTCGAACCATAGACACTGATGATCTGCCTTTCTCCTGCTTTTGCTTATTGCTTGTGTGTCTCCGCTTACTGTTTTGCCGTCGCTCAAAGCTGACACCCCTGCAGTGGACGCCTCACCCATGCCTCTCAAGTTGCCCTCTCACGCCCCCTACCTCCTCATTGGTGGAGGTACAGCCTCCTTTGCTGCTGCCAGGTCTATTCGAGCCAGAGACCCCGGAGCCAGGGTCAGTCACATCTCTGATTTTATGATCAAATTCAGAGTCGCATTTAAAAGTTCTTCCAAGAGTTACCTTAGAGTGTCCATTCATTTTTTTCTCACGTTTTCTGCCAGGTATTAATTGTGACTGAGGAAGCAGATCTTCCGTACATGAGACCACCTCTCTCTAAAGAGCTGTGGTTCTCTGACGACTCCAGTGTGACAGAAACTCTGCGTTTCAAACAGTGGAATGGAAAAGAAAGAAGGTAAGTTTCAATTTGTCCTGTTGTGCTTTTGGTGTATTTAATAAAAAAAAAAAAGCATCTTGCAGTTTTCCTGCCCATGATTATTTATTTATTAAAGTTTTTGTTACCAGGAATTTGCTGGGTCTGGAAAATAAAAAAATTTAAAATTAAGCTATCAGTATTTTGGTCTATTAAAATGTCAAAATATTTGCACCATAATTTATAGTTGGTGTGAAATTTTACCTCAGTTGCAAATATAAATTTTTTTGGAGCTATATTTGGGTGCTCTTAAATCGTGTATCCTAATTTCAACATCTTATGGTCTTTAACATAATGCAATTTGTCTGTTAATGGTATTTTATTGTAATTTTGTGCTGAGAGTTCTTTTTTAATATTCTTTGTGGAATACCTTTTGACTCTATGTTGCATCGCTTACCAAAAAGTGAAGTAAACTTGTAAAAATTTAACATTGTTGCATTTATTTGACAGTATCTACTTCCAGCCACCATCATTTTATGTTCATCCATCAGAGTTAGAAAGTGCAGAAAATGGTGGAGTAGCTGTTCTCACGGGTAAAAAGGTTGGTCAATATCATTGTTTCTTTCTCTTAACGCTCTACAGTGGGCTAATCTCATCATTTAAAATCTTATTTCATGAAAGCCATAGTATAAATGAGATTTTATATCAATTACTCTTACTTACTCTTTATTATAGGTGGTTCACATGGATGTGAGAGGAAACAAAGTCAAACTGGATGACGAAACTGAGATCTCATACAATAAGTGTTTGATTGCTACAGGTGAGTCACTATAAACGCACAATTGTTCCCTCATTTGTCATATGTCATGGAAACTAAGGAGAGCTTTACTTTGCAGGCGGCATTCCAAGAAATCTACAGGCCATTGAAAGAGCAGGAGAGGAGGTGATGAAGAGGACAACCTTGTTCCGTAAGGTCAGTGTTTAGCCACAAGGGGGCGTTGGCTCAATCAGTATCACAATGTCTGGCGTGTATGAGTGTATTTCTACATAGGGAAATGTTATGACTATAGTAAAAGTTTGATCTGATAGAGTGGTTATGAGAAATATTTGCTTACAATTCGTTCCCATCTGCAGATTGATGACTTCAAATCCTTGGAGAAGGTCTCCAGAGAGGTCAAGTCCATCACAATCATCGGAGGCGGCTTCTTGGGCAGTGAGCTGGCCTGTGCACTCGGCAGGAGAAGTACGATCCCTAGATAAGAGATGCATTCAACAGAAAAGATGTTTACTTCAGATGTTTTATAGAAGTTGGTTGATTTTTCTCCTTCTAGCAACTGACTCGGGTCTGGAGGTGATACAGATGTACCCTGAGAAAGGCAACATGGGAAAAGTTCTGCCCGAGTATCTTAGCAACTGGACGACAGACAAAGTCAAGAGAGGTCTAAGTTCATTTGACTTTTTGTCTTGTTGAATTAAGCTGACAGTATCACCGAGGAACAGACAACTTTAAAATATACATTTTATATTAATTTTCTTATATACAGATATATGTAACTTTGTATTGTTAATCTTTCCTCTCCCTTTGGATTTCAAGAGGGTGTAAAAGTCATCTCTGAAGCTCTGGTGAAGTCTGTGGCCTTCAAGGATGATACATTAGAAATCAAGCTTAAGGACGGCAGACTGGTACGTTCAGATTCCCCGCGCATGTGCAAAGTATCTCAGGAAACTCAGTGCTCCATTAGTTACTTATCATTTCGTGGCCTTGCCCCTGCAGGTGAAAACAGATCACATCATTGCAGCTGTTGGCCTGGAGCCCAGTGTTGATTTGGCCAAGTCAGCAGGACTGGAGGTGGACTCTGACTTTGGAGGCTACAGGGTCAACGCAGAGCTGCAAGCCAGGTCTAATATCTGGGTGGTAAGTAAAGGTTCGGTTGCTAAGTTACCATATCAGGTGGAAACACTGTGTGAAACAAAAAGAAAAATAATCCTGGGCTGCTCCAGTTTAAATAGACGTGGCTCATTCTAGGCTAATTAAATATTTCTTTCATTTAGTTGGGTGATTATATGCTCATAAATACATAAGTATGATTGTTTAAACTATGGGGGGAAAAACCCTTTTAACAGGGGAAAAAAAGAAAAGGTAGAACCCTTAGGGAGAGTCACAGGTGAGGGATCTACTCCCAGGACGGACAGACGGGCAATAGATGTTACATAGAATGTTCACTAACGATACACACATTACATACAATTTAAGTCATGGAACAGACACTTTACACAGAAGGCATATTTTCTTTCAATTTCACCTTTGATAATAATCATCTTCTAAACCTTTGTTGCAAAATAATGACAATTCTTTCTTATTTCAGGCCGGAGATGCCGCCTGTTTCTACGACATCAGACTGGGCCGCAGACGAGTGGAGCACCACGATCACGCCGTTGTGAGCGGTCGACTGGCAGGAGAGAACATGACAGGCGCAAACAAACCATACTGGCATCAATCTATGTTCTGGTAGGTATCTGACTTTTTCTTTTATAAAGAGAGATACTTTAGAGAGTCGATTGTTAATTACATAATGTGAATTTAGACTAGTAGGCACCAGAGCATCATGTTTAACTCTTATGAACACGCCCGATTACCCCCCCCCCCCCCCCCCCCCCCCCCCCCAAAAAAAATGGTAAAATATTTAAAATGCTTTTAAAAGACCTTGAGACAAGATGTCCACGGAAGACCGTTACCCGGTCAGGCCTTTCTCAGTCTCATCACACATTTAATAACTTTAATAACATTACTAACGCATTAGTGATACAATGAAATTGGGAATCATCCAGATTTGAAGAGCTGTCGCTGAAATGGTATCTAAGTTTGCATTGTTTGCCCTTGCGACAAAAATGACTGCTGTGACTACATGCTTTTGACAGCTCATGAAATGTGACACACTGATGCTTACAGCATGGGGTCACTGCAGTCCAAAAAGGAAAACACACACATGCGCTTACAAACCAGCAGCTGTGGTCAGATACTGTAGATATTCTTATTGCAGTCAGTCAAAATCAAACCACTGTAAATAAATCGTATTGTTTAGCTGCAGGTTGTTAAATCTAAAGATTATTAATGGAGCTGTGTGATATGTATAAACAAACACTCTTTTTCTCTTCTCACTGTACCGTTCTGGTTTCAGTAAACAGGAGAATACATTTCAGTTAAATAAAAGATTTGTGAATTTGAAAATGTGTGTTTGTACACCAAATGTAGTGACTTGAAAAATAAAATTCTAAGCTAAATGACTAAAAAGGCCATTTGAGTTTACAGTTTTTCTCCCGGTGAGTCATGTTTGATGAAACACACGCCGGGGGCTAAGAAGCTCTGTCTTGGCTCCACTGTGTTGCCAGTGTAGCATTTTGCACAAGAAGAAGAAACAAAAATAATTGGTGCACACTGTCCCAAAGATCATGTGCTCATACATTCAGAGCTACGCAAGTGTCAAATTGAAGAGGAAATGTTTGCTTTTTAATTTCAGCCACCATAGAACTGACAAAAACATGTATGCGCTCCTGTATAGAATTTGACCTTGGGGTGAATGCAGATGTTTGTTGGTGTTGGTGTATTTGCTGAGCACTGGCAGGTTTTGAGGTTTTGTGTTTGCTCAGGCAGTTAGTGTGGATGAGAGTCTGGGGTATTTTCCCAGCTTACAGCTTACTCTAGTGGTATTACAGGATGACTGGACTGACATTTTCTTAGTACTCTGTTGAGCTCCATGAAGAAATGAACAGTCTTTTTTATTATGTCAAGACCAGTTATTTTTAACCATTTTGTTTTCATGTGCTATGTAGCATTTAAAGAAATAATACATCAACAAAAACGAAATGCTTTTTGTTCGAACAGTCTTGATTCCATTTATCTTCTAAAAATGTTTCCTACCCCAATGTGTTTCCTGATAGGAGTGATCTGGGCCCTGATGTTGGCTATGAAGCCATTGGGATTGTTGACAGCAGCCTGCCAACAGTTGGAGTATTTGCCAAGGCCACAGCCAAGGACACACCTAAAGCTGCTACAGAGAAGTCAGGTACCACTGTTCACAATCTAATGGGGAAAAAAACCTCAGATCCTATGAAGCTAAAACAAACAAAGTAAGATTGAGGTCAAAGAGTATAATTCTGATTAATTCCCAGGAACTGGGATCCGCTCTGAAAGTGAAACGGAGGACACGGCTATCAACCCAGTGGCCTCTTCAACACCAGGTTCTTCTGACGAGCAACAGAAAGACAACTTTGGCAAAGGAGTCATCTTCTACCTGCGAGACAAAGTTGTGGTGGGCATCATCCTATGGAACGTGTTCAACAGAATGCCCATTGCAAGAAAGGTACAAACCTTCTTTTTATTCTAATAGAGATGAATCAGATTCACACAACATGTGTGATTCAGTGACATCTAAAGGGTGAATTTACATTTTGCAGCAACATACCCGGCGCATCGGCCCCTCCCTCCATTTGTAGCCCTCTCATATCTAATGTACATGTAAGGGATCCACTCCCAGGACGGGCAGACATGCAATAGATTTCACATGGAAACAAGCAACAATAATATACAAAGCACAACTGTAGATCTATAAATCCATCTCGATCTTTGGATCCATCATGATTCACCGCCATAATCCAGGATCCAGATCAATCACTGTTAGATACTGTAATACATCAGTCACACAATCCATCCTCACAGACCATGAGCCACTGTTTCAATCCATTGCCAGCATCCTCATCAGAATCTTAGCATCAACCCATTCATCCAACATCACAACCCGAATGCAGCAGCAGCAGCAGCAGCAGCAGCGGAAAACAATGGAACGTAGGAAAAGAGCACTTGAAAGGATATTTCTAATTTTCTTGAGATGGGGCAGGTTTACGACTGTTGTTCTAGAAACTTGTTTCATATACGGGTCAAATGACAAGTCCTGGTTTAACAATATCTCACAGTGAGTAGGGGACAAGGCTGCCATTGCCATTTAGGGTTGTGGCTGTTTGAGATGCTTTGGCCCTAGGACTATGATATGAACTCAGTTTTGTCTGTTTGGAGTCGAAGCCTTTAAAATCTTCAAAGGTGTTTAGTTTGTCTAGTTTGTTGCTGTGAATAAATGGTGCTGCAAGCATGGCAGTCTCTGTAGAGAGGACATGCTCCCGATAATGTAAAGGGCTCATCTGTAGAAATGAAATCGGTTCATACTTTAAGGTGATTATACATTACTACAGGAGTCCACTTGTTTTGTATTCTGCCAAGAAAAATGGAAATGATTTGACTTGAATCCCACACACCAGACATTTAACAACTTTGTTTTTTTGTAGATAATCAAAGATGGAGAGGAACATGCTGACCTGAATGAAGTGGCCAAGCTGTTCAACATCCACGAGGATTAAGATGATCAAGGCTGAAACTTGCGGGAGTTTTGCTTTGTATACCTGCAACCTGAACTCTGGCAGCCGTTGCCACAACTGTTGGAAGAGACAACCGGCCAAGCGTTACACAAGACATTCAACATCACCTGGGTGAAACATTTTCCAGCTCATAGTTTGTATGTGCTCTGTTTTTTCACTTGTTTCTGTTCAGGGGTAAATCACTGTTTATCTTCCCGCTGCCACCAAATGTCTGTGATTGTTTCTCCTCATTCCCCCACGGGGTTGTAAAAGTTAAATAATGGATTGTCGCATCCCTGTGTGTGATTGGAGCAGCTCATCATCAGAATAGCTGCAATAAAGGCTATTTTTAAATCTGGACTCATGCTCTTATTTTGAAATGTTGACCTGCATTCTGAGCTGTGATTGTAGTAATTTATTTAATATTGGGTTAAATTCTATGTGGTTCAGCTCATGTGTCGTGAAGCATTTAATGGGTGTGAGCTGCCTGTCAGATGTGTGACTGGACTTTAAAGGTGCAGTGTGTAAGATTTCCGTCATTTCTGAAAATATTGCAAAACAATTGCATGCAGATATTTCAATGAATTTATAATCACCTAAATGTTTTTTTTCGTCTTTACCCTTAAACGAGACCATTAATGTAAATTTACATAGGGAGCAGGTCCTCTCCACGGGGGCTGCCATGTTTTTACAGTAGTCCTTATTGGACCTAATTGAACATAATTTGAGCTTTATTGACGACTGAAGTCTACCATAGGTTCTCCTGCCGGCTCAGAAGGGTGAGGTGCTGGATACAACATGTGACTGAACGTCTTGATGCCACCAAATCTTACACGCTGCACCTTTAAAATTTAATGAACTTATTGTAAAAGTGAGCAGACACAGCTGTGTAAAGAGACCCCATATATGTTTCAGTGTATGGAATCACAAGCTAAAGGAGAGAAGCCAACGTTAAAATGAGGCTTGGCCTAGTTATCCTATCTGGGGGTTAAAATGTTCAAGCATGCAGAAACGGTGGTTTCTCCCTCCACTCAGGGCTGCTTGTTATTAGTAACGCGTTCATGTTTTATACTCTCACATATTTCTTATCTTATTTGACACTGGGCTCCGGAGCAAACTGTGCAGCAGCCTCTCAAGTGTGAGGCGAACACGTGCAGCCATAATGTCCCATTGCTTCCTCTGACATTCATTTTACATGAGTAAATGGCCAGACTCCCTGCCCCCCCTCCCACCCTGTGTGGGGGCATAAACACAAGCTTCTGCATTTCCCTCTGAATTTGATGGGCATTCTGAGGAGGGAAATAATTAGGATCAGGAACTTCTGACAGCTCTTTTTCTCCAGATAACAAACATCTGGATGTGAAATGACACGAAAACACGTTGCAGTTGAATTAATTGGAGCTAATTGGCGTCATCCTCATTTCAGTAGTGAATGCAAGAACAATCTTGTGTGCTTGATTACATCTCTGCATTTATTTACTATTCATTTACAATCTGGATATTTGAAGCTATTACCATTGTTGGTTTTGCAAATTCATTTCAATTGATATTTTACTAAATGCAAATTTACAATTGGATCTAAACAACATGTTGTGCTGTTATCTCATGAAATTTGAATGTCACGGTATACTGTGTGGGAGTAGCATGTTTAGTGACATCTAGTGGGGAGATTGCATGTTGCAGGTGAATATTAATTTATGCATATTGAAGACCCTGCGTTACCTTCAGACATGATCAAAACTCAAACTGGTGTTTAATACGTAACTCTTTGGCCACTGAAAAACATGGTGGTCCAACATGGTGGCCTCCAAAGAGACGACCGGCTCCTGATATAAGATCAAATCAAGAATTAAAACAATTTGTGCTATACACTGATGAAAAAAGCAGATTAATCTTAGATTCATTTACCATTACAGGTCAAATGAGTTTAACATTTAATTTCTATTCATGGAAATGGAAAATAAATCAATACCATTTTTGTTTTGAGCCGCCGCGTTGCATCACTGCATTTGACAACAGCTCAGAACGGACACACTGATAACCCTGCTGTTCTACCGCATGCTTAGACAGGAATATGTACACGAGATGTCACTAAATCTTACACACTGCACCTTTACTAAATGTGGTATGGAATAAAAAAACAAAAGCCCAACACTGAAGAATTAAGGGTCACTAACCTCACATGACTGTATTCATAATGGAGCATAGAAATGGAGTTACAGAAATCCAGAAATGTATTTAGTGTTGGTGGATTTATGCCAAGAAACACTAAATAAATCATCATATCTGATCAAATATAGAACAACAAATTAGAGCAAAATAAATACTAACACAATATTTTAGAATGACTCAAGAACAATTCTGCCTGTAAATGTAACATCTGCGATTCTAGTCCCACATATTCCTGCCCCTCTGCTGCTGTCAAGACGAGGGACACGGGGCCACTCTGCTCTGAAAATGCTGCTGTCTCTTTAAATGTCTCTTGCTGTAATTCCTTCAGCATGCATATGGCCATAAAAAAGAGATAAAGCTTGAAGTCATCCTCACAAACACGGGCAGAGAAAAAAAAACTTGGATTTTGAATAATAAAGCAGCAGCAGCAGCAGCAGCAGCAGCAGCAGCAGCAGCATCCTGTACTTTACACCTGCAGAGAGAGGAGGCTGGCTCATCTGAGTGGAGACGACAGGGCGACGACTCGAAGGAGCAAACAAGTTCTCTGCATCAGTGCCTCTTTTCATTTTCTTTTGCTGTTGTTTTTGTCCGATTCGCTCGCATCATTCTGTGGCTGCTGCTCAGTAAGATGCTCCTGCACATGCTTTGTGTAGTGTGGTATTCATCTGTTATTTTTCTGCAAGGCAGGTAAGACCATTTCAATTTGACCTATTCTGACCTGTGTGTATCAACGCTCATTTTGTATTGGTGTATAATGCAAAACTGCTGCTTTATTATCACGTAATATAAAATGCTTGTTTCTTTATTACAAGCTGAAATATTCATAAATATAAATATTTATGATTCAGAGGATGAATTATAACCTATAGCAAACAGAGGTTGGTCTAACTGGGAGGAATCGTACATTTTCACTGACATTATATTACATTACATTATATCATATTATGTTATATTAAATTATATTAGTATTTTTTATTTGATCTATGATGCAACATTTGTATCATTGCAGGATTATATTGATGCAAATGAACAGATAATAATGGCACTTATTTTTCATGTTAGGATATTTAAAGTCCAATCAGAGAACTGATGATAGGACAAAAATGTTCTATCACAATTTCTGCAATTGTTTCCGCAATCTGATATTGCACACGTGTGCCACTAATGAATACATCAGAGGAGGAATCAAATATTTAGTGAAGGTAAAGATGATGTGCCGTCATCTGGCAGGTCTGTGCTCTGTAAGGAGATGAAGTTCCCCAGCAGAGCAGTGAAACCCCCATCTCCATCCGACTTCCTGGACAAACTGATGGGACGCACATCTGGCTACGACGCACGCATCCGACCAAACTTCAAAGGTAACATAGTGAAGCGGCGAGCATACGGAGGGAGAGGGGGGGGCGGAAGGGGGGAGGGACCTCCCTTCCATCTGGACAGGTGTGAGATAGTACTCTGCTCGATTTTGCGTAAGAACCCCGGGCGGCACAAAGCATCCGCAGATGGGTCGGGGAGTGAAGACATGCTGCAGGCTGCCATGTTTTCCCACAGGAGCTTTTGTTTTGTCATGTGTTGTTGCCGTTTCCACACTGACCCACAGCCTTAGGTTAGGGTATTTTTTTTTTTACTCCGGCTCCTCCTTTAGATCTTTTTTGTGTTATAAATGTGCAGTTATCCTTGTATATTACCCCACAGGCCTATTTCGGTCCAATCTCCAGCTCTCGTGGTGAGTGAAGCCAACAGATTATCTCTGACATACTTCCCCCTCAGCCTCAGGGGTCGCATTTCATACATATTTCATACTTACTCCACATCCTTGTCAGTGCACGCCGGGTAAGTCCCGTCTGATTAGCTATAAATACACTAATGTAACTAAAGGAGAATCAATAAATCATTGGCCTGTTAGGAAATGAGACGCTGAAATATTTAGGGTTTCGGTGATGCACTGAGAGGCAACGCTAATGGGAGAGCGGTGCAAATGACAACACAATTGCCCGCTGATCAGGAAATGACACTGTGATCATGTTATTTCCAAGAACTCTCCGGCGCTTTGCATTGTGGCTTTGGGTCAGGGATGCCCACCCACCACAGGGGTCACGGGTTAGATTCCCCTGCTCCTACACTATGCATGCAAAAAGGGTTCTTGGCCAAGACATTGACGTGACCCCCAAACTACCCGACGGCTGTGCATGAATGGCTTGATGTGGCTTGCACTGCAAATGGCTGTGAGCGCTTCCTAAGACGAGTCAGCTGCTTTATATAAAAAAGAGTCTAAGGAGCCAGTGAGTGTGATGCATGATGTATACATGTGTTCTCTGTCAGGGCCTCCTGTCAACGTCACCTGCAACATATTCATCAACAGCTTTGGATCCATCACTGAAACAACCATGGTGAGACTTCCATCTACAATCCACTGTGGCTATACTTTGTTATTGTCAACCCAAGAAACAGTATTGGCATTAGTATTAAAAGGTCCAGTGTGTAGCATTAGGTGACATTATTTCAATTTCTATTGCCAGATTTGAACGGGTTCAGACCAGGTTTTCAATGCCTTTAAATGAGTCCTGTATATTTACATCAGGAGCTGGTCCTCTCTACAGAGGGGGCTGGAGTAGTACAGAGGCCCAAAATGGACAAACCAAACGTTTGATTTGAATGACAAGGCTATCACAAGTTCTACTACATAGAAGGAAGGGCGTTATCATATTTATTTATTTCATTTATTTGTTGATAATGTTTTATCAACATCTTGAAAAATAACAATGAAATAAAACATTTCATTGTGTAAAAGTAAAAGATGTTCTGCCACCAAGGAGGTGATGTTTGCATTCATTTGTTGGTTGGTTTGCATGATTGTGAACAAGATTACACCCAAATAATTGCATGGATTTCAATTAAATTCAGTAGAGGGGTGTGATCTGAAATGAGGAAGAATCTGTTAAAATTTGATACAGATCAGGATCAAGTTGTAGATCCAGGAAGTTTTTTTCATTATTCTCCAAGGTTTTGCTGCAGAACATGGCCATCTGTATTATTTTTTTAATCTATTTATTATCTATTATTTTAGGAGACTGTTTGGCCAGGGCAATGTTCTGAGTGACATTTTAGTTCACTATCAAAACATGACAGAATTCAGATCCACTACACATGTAGTTGTAATCTGGCTCAAGGCTGAACTTACAGCCACGGGTCTTCACAATAATAAATGACAGAACAGTATGAAATCTACTTGAGTACTTTACATCACTGAGTTCTATGGGACTGTGATGTCCACATCCGAGGCAGATCTCAGATGAATCAGACTCTGGTGTTTACTCTGTTTGAAGTGTCTCTGGCTCTTGTCCCTGTGTTTAGTCGGGCCCTGTTTCAAGATTCCTAAAAACATACGGTCAGTGGATGATGACTAATTAGTGGCTGTAAACACCATCTTGTACGTTTATTACATAATATCTGCTCGGGCATGGTCAGATCTCTGTCTCAGCCAAATCATGGGCCATCCTTCATTTATGAGGCCAATGGAGAGTCTTTTTTCTCTCTTTCTTTTTTTTTTTCAATTTACTGAGGTTTAGCAGTTGGTGGATTCATGCATTTTTTAAAAACAGCCCCTGGGAGGACCATCAAATTTTAATTGATGAGATTGTAAGTGGAGTTTGCTGTCATTTGCTTTACGAGCACTAAAGTCTGTTTGTCAGCATTTATGTTGCTGTTTTTTTCCTCCTTCCTTCCACTGAGCTTGCGTGGGCACGGAGATCCTCACCTGCTGAGTGAGGCTGTAGATCTGTTCTTTGTTTACACAATCTCAGCTCTGTCACAAGCTTTACTCATATGATGCCATGACGAGATGCGCAATAGATAGATAGAATGTTAGTGATACAATGGTCCTAAATTCAGGATAGAGGAAAGGAGTCATTTAAAGGAGCAGTGTGGAAGATTTGGGGCATTGTGAAGTTGCATGTTGTATCCAGCACCTCACCCTTCCCTTTTGAGCTTGCAGGAGAACCTATGGTAGCCCTCGGTTGTCATAAAAGCTCAAAACATGTTTAGTGCATCCAGTCTGGGCTTTAGTAAAAAAATGGCGTAGGGAGGACCTGCTCTTGATGTGAATATACATTAAATTGCTCGTTTTATGGCTATGTAAAAAGCAAGTCATATGTTTGGGTGATCATACACTTATAAAAATGTCTATTGTTTTGAAATTCTATTTCAATAGATGTAAGTGACAAACATTGAACAAAATCCTACACACTGCACCTTTAGATGAGCCCATCAATGCATTTTGACATGGGGAGCAGGTCCTCCGTACAGGGGGCTGCCATGTTTATACAGTAGCCCAGAGTGGACATACTGCTACCACAGGTTCTCCTGCATGCTCAGAAGGGTGAGGGTGAGGTGATGGATACAACACGCTACCTCACCTCTAGAGGTCACCAAATCTCACACACTGCACCTTTAAAACTGTTTCGTCTATATTCTTGCATTATGGTGGCATTCCTGTTTGTGCTGTCGTTTTGGTTGTTGTAAATGTTTACAGCAATTGATGCAGTTTCCGTCATATGTCATTTGTAATTATGGGTTGGTTACTGCAGGACTACCGCCTCAATGTGTTCCTGAGACAACAGTGGAACGACCCTCGCCTGGCGTATAAGGAGTATCCCGACGACTCCCTGGACCTGGACCCGTCAATGTTGGACTCTATTTGGAAACCCGACCTGTTTTTCGCAAACGAAAAAGGAGCTAACTTCCACGAGGTGACGACGGACAACAAACTGCTGCGAATATTCCAGAATGGAAATGTCCTCTACAGCATCAGGTGATCTTGACTCTAATCTGAAACCTTCCTGATTATCATGTTACGTCACCGTCATACGTGACTCACGGAGATCTGCCGTTTGTCGCACATCCAAACAAATATGAATATGATCTTCAACCTCTGCAAGTTACAGTATGTGTACGATCCAACAGCGTGTTTGTTTCACCCCAGTTCAGCTCAATTATAATCACAGTACACCCAGCCCACACTGTGAACATGCTCGTGTAAAACAGTATCCGCGGGCATGGAGCAGTGATGTGGCACTAAAGTGGTGGTGAACTGTAGCATATAATGGGAAGGAGTGAGAAGTGGAATATACTGCAAGAAAGAGAAGCAGCGAATGATACTGTGCTTAACACAAACTAATTCATCAGTAGCACATGAACCCTTAACTTTTCAACCAGCAGCCATCCAATGTGATATGATAATGTCAGAATCCCTTTTATAAATGGCCTCACTTACCACCAGAATGTCTCTGAATGGCACTACAGCAGCAGCAGCAGCAGCAGCAGCAGCAGCAGCAGCAGCAGCAGGCACTTCTCTCCTCTTCACCCCATCTTGACATTGAGCTCTGACAGAGCACAGATGATGGTTAGTGTTGGAAAAAAAGTGGTTTTTTTTACGAAAGAGAAGTAGAAAAAGGCAGTTAAATGTAGAATTAGAAAAAGGACAGGTGTTATACACTTTTCATATCGTTATCTGTGCATAATGAAAATTTTAAAAAGAGCTGTTTTTTCAGCAAATCTATTTAAGGTGAAATTATCGGTTTCCCGACAGGAGGTTTAGCTTTTCTGCAAACAATAATCCAATAAAATAATTTTCCAAAGGTACAACGTGCTGAATTTGGAGACATCTAGTGGTAAGATTGCTTGTTACAGCCGACCACCCTTCCAATCATGATAGAAACTATGGTACATTAGTAATAATCAAAAGGTGCTTAGAATAATTCCTTCTGATAATTAAAGGACAAACTTGTGAGTAAAACAACATCTTTTGCCTTTATGTTTCTATACATTCAAGAAAAACATCACATTAATTAATCTATATTCCATTTCTTCTGTGACCTAAATCTTACACAGTGGACCATTTCATCTGTTTTGAAAGCTCCCTCACTTACAAGTATCTCTTATGGCATCTCTGAATGACATCAACAGCCACTTATTCCCCTCAGCTCCTTGTAGTTTCATTGCACTCAGATAACACAAGAGATGAGAAAAGACACGAGTGATGTAAACAAATGGATCCAGTCTGATGTAAATATAAATGGCTCCTTCTATGTCAACATAAATATGTAGATATGAAAAGTAATATGTAATATGTCAGTTTGAGATGACTATACTCTGAAAACATAAAAAATAGATTCAATTCAATTCCGCTCAATCCCAAAAACTGTACCTTTAAACTAATATTATGTGTATTATAATACTGCAATAACAGGGAAGCAGTTGAGTTGAACGATATAAAAGGATTATTTTTTGAAAGTCCAACGATGGGGACATTTGCAGGAACGAATCTTTAACCTTTCAGCCAATTACCATCCAATGATATAACACCATTGTAACATTTCAATCTGTTTCAAAAATGGCCTCACTTACCACCATAATATCTCTGAATGGCACTATCACATCATCCTCCTCTTCAGTATCACTCAACTTCACCTCGTCCTTCCTGGGAAAAAAAAAAAGATGAGTGGTGCTTGAAAACGAGTAGTTGAAAGACAGTGGAAATAAACTATTATCAGTGAAGTTGACATCTCTTTTGGGGAATGGGATGTTCTTTTTTGGATGTTCCTCTTTGTGAGTGGCGAGCCGTTACATCAGAGCTTTCAATAAAGGTGGACGTGTAGTCCTCTGCGGTTTGTATGAGGCTACAGACGAGTGGGGACGTGGGCGTGGGGGGGGGTCATGCTTTTTTCAGAGGGGTTAGAGCGGCTTCATCGGAGCCCCTAATGTGAGGTGAGGCTGAGTGACACCTCGGGGCTTTGCTGGGTATGAACAAATTTTTTTTATTTTTTTTCCCTCCCTCTCCAGTCTGGGATGGAGCTTGAGCTTACTCCAGCTTACTGGGCGAGCCAGAGAGCTGTCTGCTGGCTCTGGCTGGTGGTGGTGCCCCCCCCCCCCCCCCGCCCCCCCCCCCCCCTGCCAGCTGGCTGGAGCTCTGGCCCTGGCATGGCCTGTCCCATGCTGGAGAGCAGAGGAGGTAGTTGCAGTGGCTTAGCTCTGGTGTGGGTGGGTCGGTGTGCGTGGTGCCGTCCTATGAGACAACTTTTTTTTTTTTTTGTAAGACTGCTTCTGAATGTTTTTTTGGCTTGCTTAAAGGTGCAGTGTGTAAGATGTGGTGACATCTACTGGTGAAGTTGCATATTGTATCCATCACCTCACCCTTCCCATTCAAGCATGCAGGAGAATCTATGGTAGCCCTCAAAAGATGCTTACCGCATCCACTTTGGGCTACTGGAAATACATGGCGGCCCCCATAGGGAGGACCTGTTCCGACGATTAGAATGGTAATGGAAAAAAATAAAAAAGTGACAAAAATGATATCAATTTTACACACCGCACCTTTAAAGCTCAAAAAGCTATTGTAAAATCATGGTGGCCCCCATAGGGAGGACCCCCTCCTGATGCAAATATACGTTAAAGGACTCAGTTTAGGGTAATGTAAAAAGCAATTCAGACATTGAGGTGATACATTCATAAAACGTTTGTATAAAATAGTGTTGTAATTCTATTTCTACGGATAGAAGTGACAAAATGTAACAAAACCTTACACACTGGACCTTTAAACTAAAAAAAATTTTTTTTAAATGTGGGCCTGGCTGTGCAAGTGAGGAAAAGTATGGTGACTCCATCCTCTCACAACTTGTCGTAGATGTCACTATAAACAAATGTTTCCATGTGTTCCTTTAACTTACATGGAATATACGACGACTGATGGACAGGGGCAATCCTGGGGCCTGTGAGTCTGCATTCAAGGACAACACTGATGGAGTGGCTGTCTCTGTTTTCCAGACTGACGCTCACTCTCTCCTGTCCCATGGATCTGAAAAACTTCCCCATGGACAGCCAGACATGCATAATGCAGCTGGAAAGCTGTGAGTTCACTTCTCTATTTTCAGTGTCGATTCAGCCCCGACTTGCTTCGGCTCATATTGATTCTTGCTCCTCCTCCTCCAGTCGGCTACACCATGAACGATCTCATCTTTGAGTGGTTGGACGTGGGGGCGGTGCAGGTGGCCGACGATCTGACCCTCCCTCAGTTTGTGCTGAACGAGGAGAAAGGCCTGGGATACTGCACCAAGCACTACAACACAGGTACATGACATCCGACGACCTGCTGAGCGCCATGCTGTGAGGATTCTGCCGGTTGACTTCTAATGAGACTCTCAGTCTGCACCTGTATCTCCTGCTGTTGTCAGGTAAATTCACCTGCATCGAGGTCAAGTTCTACCTGGAGCGTCAGATGGGCTACTACCTGATTCAGATGTACATACCCAGCCTGCTCACGGTCATCCTGTCCTGGGTGTCGTTCTGGATCAACATGGACGCCGCTCCGGCCCGGGTGGGACTGGGCATCACCACGGTGCTCACCATGACGACACAGAGCTCCGGCTCCAGGGCCTCCCTACCAAAGGTCAGACAGTTCGGTTTGTTAAGTATCACTGATGCTTCGAAAGTCAACTTGACGGTTGTCTTCGATGAAGCAGTAGCTCCACCTAGTATTAAAACTAAGAAGTGCAATTATGTCAAATTCAAATTTCATGTGGGCCACATTCCGTTATATTTTTAAGAATTTGCTACGGGGCAACTAAAACTGGTTTGCGGGCTGCAGTTGGCCCGCAGACCGTAGTTTCAACACCCCATGATACTTCTTCAGAAATCCATATCACAGTTCTGATTGTGTCTAAATCTCAAAATGTTCAAATACTGTCGTTTATATAACTAGGAAAAGCCCTAAATTACATCAAACTGAGACCAATAAAAAAATGTTTTCTGATTCTGCTTAAAAAACTCAATCTTGGCTCAGAGACACCACCCCCACATAGAGTTTAGTTTTGGTTTTCTGAATGAAGCTCATCTGTGTTGGTTTTGACTCAATGAAGAGGCAGTACACTATACTACACATGCAGTGTGAAAGATTTCGGTACATTTTTGTCATTTATATATATATATATATATATATCAAATTCAAATCAAAGTTTATTTATAAAGTCCACATAGTTTGTCTCACAGGGCTTGACAGAGTGGGTAACATCCTCTGTCCTTAGACCCTCATCAAGGGTCAGGAAAAACTCTCGGGGGGAAAAACCCTTTTAACAGGGAAAAAAAGAAAAGGTAGAAACCTGAGGGAGAGTCACAGGTGAGGGATCCACTCCCAGGATGGACAGACGTGCAATAGATGTGAAATAGAATGTTCACTAACAATACACACTGAATGTGAATGATTAAATGTTTGAGTCAGTTTTGGATTAAGTCCATTTCGATCACGGCTCACCCGCACGTTCAGGACCCACTGCCAGATCGGTCGTAGCTTGAGACTTTGGGATGCCGGTGTCCTGGTCACCGTCTTGGCTTCGTCTCGTTCACCAACAGCAGCAAAGCTGGAAAAACAATGGAAGATCGTTTGACATGTGGTGCATGTGGTTTTATGGGTTAAATGAGAAAGGGGGATGAAGAAACAGTGCTCAGTGTATGTGTTCATTTTCAGTGCATGATGTGAAATCCCCCCCCCCTCTCAGCACTCAGGGGGTAATTTAATGTATATTTATACCAGGAGCGGGTCCAACCTATGGGGGCTGCCATGTGTTTACAATATCCCAGAGTGGATATACTGAACATCTTTTGAGCTTGAATGTCAACTGAGAGTTACCATAGGTTCTCCTGCATGTTCAAATGGTATGGTTGGGGTGATGGATACAATATGCAACTCCACCTGTAGATGGGACCAAACCGTATACCACAACATTAAACCTCTGTTTACAGGTATCGGTTGCCTTATGCTAACATATCCACTACTCTCATCACAAAGTGAATGACTTTATGGATTGGATTTTCAGGTACAGGCCTGTGTATTAATTCAACAA
Source organism: Chascanopsetta lugubris (assembly GCA_016785325.1). NCBI lineage: Eukaryota > Metazoa > Chordata > Actinopteri > Pleuronectiformes > Bothidae > Chascanopsetta > Chascanopsetta lugubris. The sequence continues at coordinate 31,784 of JAFBJT010106322.1, forward strand.
CCGAGAGTTTGATGGACAATACAAAACACATACAGCACATTGACTTTCACTGAAGTACAGAGTGTTACTGTGAGAAAGTCAGTGTTGGCTCACAAAAGGCACATAACCCTTTGGCGCTCCACACCATTAATGGCAGCCACATGGACTGTTTAACACGTGTGTGAAAATCAAATATTCTTTAACTGAGTGCATCTCACTGTCACGTCACCGCCTCCAGTGATTCGCCTCGTTTCCCTGTCGTACAGGTGTCGTACGTGAAAGCCATCGACATCTGGATGGCGGTCTGTCTCCTGTTCGTGTTTGCCGCGCTGCTGGAGTACGCAGCCGTGAATTTTGTTTCACGCCAACACAAGGAGTTTTTCAGACTGAGGAAGAAGCTCAAGGAGCAGCAGAGGCAGAGGACTGTGAGTGCGACCCACCCACACACCCACTCGCTCACTCGGCCCCTCGGGCAGCTGTCACCTGCTATTCCCTGCACCCGGCTCTTGCACGAGCCGCACAGCTCGGCTGCATGTTGCACTCCAGCCAGGAAATGCGAACAGCACTGACCTGTAATTAATTCTGTCTCTTGAATATTCCCGTACATCTTGCGGCCGACCCGCTCTCGCGGTCTTTATTGGAGAGGAGAACAATACAGTGCATAAGATGATTCTTTCATGGCGCATGACCATGGCAGCTGCACGATGCATTCATACCTTTGAATATTTACACCACTCTACAAAAGCCATGTGCTCCAGTCCCGTTTACTTAATCATTTAGTGGGATTACGCGAAGCTGCTGACATTTGCTCTGACAACATCTTCAAGCTGTCTCATTTCACATTAATGTCAGACCTGTGTTCATTTTGCAGGAAGCAGGTGATGATTACTCGTTAATGCACAGGATACAGCATGATGTCACGGCTGCAGACCGTTCGATCGCTGTTTGATGATGACATCATCATGTTTTATTCTCACCCATCAGCAGGGAAGTGGTGACAGCAAGGTGAAGGGAAACAACATGTCAGGGAACAGTGCGTCTCATGGGAGCACGGCCCAGCAGTGCAGTGTGTGTTCCCGGGTATGTAACAACCGCCTTGTTTGGTTGAAACACCAGCCAATCAGAGGCGAGTAGACGGTTCTCAGTCAGAACAGATGGTCATTCTGTGCTGTGCTTTTACTTCAAGGAGGAGGAGCTGGCGCAGCAGGGTTTACTATACGGCCTTGCCCTGGCAGCAGGTGCGCCGGAAATGGACGCCACACCCGTGTTCGCCGATCTACCTCCCGGTTTGGGCTACTACGAAGTACGGAGGCGCTTCGTGGAACGGGCAAAAAGGATCGACACCATCTCCAGAGCCGTTTTCCCCATGAGCTTCCTCATGTTCAACGTCCTGTACTGGCTCACCTACAAAGTCCTGCGACACGAGGACCTGCTGGCCGCACTGTGATGACACAATATCCGAGGACCAATAGGAGCACGGGATGGATCTGATCCTGCTCGAACCACTGAGGCTGAAAGTCCTCGTCTGAGCCATGTGAGAAGCAAAGTGACTGCATGTCATGTAACATGGAGGAGTTTTCAATACTCCCAAAGAAATGCACTTTTTATTGGCACTAATGTATTATACATGACACGTCAATGTCTCGTCGGTATCTTAACTGTATCATTCTGCACTTTTTGGTAACGTGTGTCTGCACGTGTGTTTGGACTGCAGTTAAATCCTTATTTTGAATTATTCTTATTATTCGTACAACTTTACTGGTGCCATGGCCGACCGTGTCCCAGCTTTAACAAAACACAAGTGGTGACACCTATAATCTCGATATTTCTTGACTATATAACTCTAGAAGTATTTTTTATAATATGAATATTCTATTTCAAATAATATTTATAAGCTAAATTACTTTTGGAATTCTGAGATAAATTGTTGGAAAATTGGTTAAAAATTCTAAATAACATTTTCATTTTTTATTGCTGAATGGAGAAGAAGTTTACTCCTGTAATCAAAGCACATGCATAATTTGAATTATACACTGAGTGTCTGGCCATATATTTAGTTTTATCAATAGTAACAAGTTCCTAAATTATTTATGGTACACATGGTATTGTTAGATAAGTCACCGAAATATGTGATATTCCAGTTTCAGTAAATAACCTGGACATTTTGATACTGAAACATTATGACATTTGATTTATCTTAGGTTACACTGTTTGATAGGGGAAGTAGATTATTAGAGGGCATGAGATCAGATATAATACAGTTCTGACTCAAAATTCTATTCAGTTATCTTGCCAATATTGTGTTGTGACCATTATATATGATAATAAGGATCTATATATGATAAGATGATTACTGGGCCAATATACAGCCTTTCACTGATAATCAATACCAGTGGCTCCTATATCCTCTTATCCTAATTCTTGTATATGATAGTATTTCTCTACCATAGTATTTTCTCTGTTCAAATTTGTCTTTCTCTGGATTAAATGACAATGAACCAGCATCTAACTTAACTCCTCTTTTTCTAATACTTTTGGTGTCAGTGAGAAATTTGACAGCAATAATTGTCTTATAAGTAATATGATTAAAGTTCAATACCTCAAACTACTTTAAAAATTTCTGTATGCACATGCCTGAGATGCCTGAGAGTCATTCCATCTCTTGAGTTGTACACGTCTTGTTTTAAAAATATATCCCATCATAAAATGAAGCTGTCATTTTAATATTTCATTGAAATGGTAGCTGTCATATATGCATGTACAGTGGAGAAGCAGAGCAGCATCAGTGCTATGGGTCAGAGATGGCTACCTTTTCTACATAGAAGTACAGGGATGTTTTTTTAATGACGAACTGTGAGATTTCTATAATTGCTGAAGGGAACATGTCTCAGAAACATGGATTAAAATGTACCTTGAAAACTGAAAATTAAAATGTATCTTAATCATTTGTTCTGATGCATGAAGCTTTCTCTCCTTTTAATTACTCAACCATAATGGCCATCTCATACCATAAACATTTAGAGAAAATAAAGAAGTAATGAAATTGTGATTGAGTTTGTAAAAAAAAATCAACACAGACCATTTGATTGGAGAGAAAATACTTACAGGTCAGCTGCATGTGTCTACATTTGAGAAGCCATGCCTCTTGCCACAGGGGGGCACTGTTGGTTATATTATACCCCAATAGAGCAACCCTTCACCAGTGTGGTGTTAAATACTCCTGCATGTAGTCCAAATTATAGGCTCTCCCTTTTACTCAGTCAGAGAGATGGACAGGAATTATTAAAGAAAATGTAAACTTGACATTATATTTCATGGTGTGTGAGTTTAAAGTGAAGATAGTATACCCTTACTTAAAAACAACTACTTTTAAATGGACAATCTTTACTATGATACCTCTTTGAATGAATGCTCTCCACATGTCGGACAAAGAGGATTAGTTGGAGAAGTGGTTGCATTTACTCCTTGTTTTACTTGTCAGTCAGAAGCAATTAAAGGAGACAAACATGAGATGATGAATGATGAGGTGATGACGGGTTGATTTCACAAACACCATTCACTGAGGAGGAGTCTTATAATGGATGCACATTAGATAAGTGTATCTCAATTATTCATCTTTACATGTTATATGATGATTGATTCATGTTGAATAAAGAGACAGGCTATTTATGAGTGGTGCAAACAGTATATGACTCGATAAGCAAGCTAAATAACAAATTCACTATAAGACCACACAACATGTTGCTAGTTTAAGTTGACAAAATAAATGTATTAAGCATGCAACAAACTACTCATTGTTTACATTGCCTTTCTACAGAGTTCTAATTTGTTCATTTTGATTTGATCCTCCATTGAAGTGTAGAGTGAAGGGACTTGCATATATCTACTACATTTCTGTTATTAGAGGGCCAACTCCACCTATATGGAGCAAATATAGATAGCACATAATTCTGAATATGAAAGTTTGTTTGCAAATATATTCGGTAAGAAGTATGTTTTCTTTTTTCATCATAATTAATTTGCAAAAAGAGCAGTCATGTACGTCGTCAGAATGAAAACATGTATTTTGTACATTGTATTTACATCACTGATTTTAATCTCAATTAGAAATATGTGACTTACATCTCTGTTATATAAGCATGAAGAAAAACCTTTGGCAACATGTAATTACAAATTAAACTCAAACGGTGATTAGTTTGTCCATCCTATGCTACGGTGAAAACATGGCAGCCACCATAAAGAGGATGGGCTTCTGATGAGAATGGTTAAGTCTATAGGTTAAAGACAACATTTTGTATACTACTGTAATTTCAAACTCATTAAAACACATGATTATGTTATATTTCCTTTTTTTTTTCCAATAAACATTTCAGTAGCCATGTTATGGACCCATGTAGGACAAGCCAATCAGGAGAGTGCATGTGCTATTACCTAGTGATGGGAGTGGACGTTGCTTTGGTTACGAGTGTGCTCTACCATGTGTATGTTCTGCTTCATGTGCAGAGGTCCCATAAGTTGCATCTGTAAAAGAGACACCATTAAAAAGTGCATTAAGACTGTACGTCTTGTATTCTTGTGATTTTACACCGGTGTTACAATGTGATTATTCAAAATATTTAACTCACACACGCACCTTTAATAGTGCAAATTGTAATTATTCTTAGTGGTCTTACTCCGTTAGAATTAATGCATTCATTTATACTACCATCCAGTGCGGTAAATACTCATCAATATGTGTGAGGACATATTTGGCGATTATTATTATTATTGGATTTTCAATTTGGGATAATAGTTGCTTTCCTGGGTGCCCTCCATCAAAGTGTATCCACCGGCTGAAGACGTGGCAATGCCTCCGGTCATATGATTTTGGTTCATACATGAACCCCACCCCGGTTCTGCCCACACTGGAAACTCTCTCTCTAAAGTCTCCTGTCCGTGATTACAGTATGAAAACATGCAGTCAAACATGTGCCTGTCAAGTCAAAGTGCTGCAAAATGTCCCCTGCGTGTCTCAGCACAAACCCTGCTTCTGAATTTAGTGGCGGTGACCACCCAAAACAGTGCCATTTTTAGACGTTTACTGCTGACGTTTACACTGGCTTCAAATAGCTTCCGTTTTACACTGGTAGTGATTGGACTGCTCTCTCTACTTACCCACTGAGCTAATGTACTGAGCTGAGCAAGTCCCTTCACTCTACACTTCAATGGAGGATCAGCCCAAAGATCGGGCACAAGAGAGAAACTACCATCAGCACGGAGAGGACAGACACCATCCTCAACCTACAGCCACTCTGAAAAATGATCAGAGCCACTTCCAGCGCCAGCATCAGGAAACGCAGACGAAGAAAACAGGTTGGGCCATCCGGAGAAAAAGTTAGCTAACCGCTTGCTAGCCTTAGTCAGCTAATGTCAACGGAGCAGGGTAGCATCTTTGCTAACCAACATGGGCACCCATCCGGACTGAGAGCTAGGATCTTTAGCTAGCTTTGAGTTCAAACTACTAACTCTTGTTTCGAATAATAAACATATCAATGACAAGTGATTGATAGCTAGCTGGTCTGCTTCGTGGTTAACGACTGTCAGGGGAGAGCAGCCGTCAAGTTAGCTCCTCGTTTAGCTGACGTTGCGTGACAGTTGTCGCTGGTAGTGGTTTGACATATCGGGGATTGACCTTGTACGCCGCTTTCACCATCCATTTTTCTTTAGGAAAATGCCACAGAATAACAGCAGAACACGTTACGATGTCACGGTGTGGTTTGGACACGTTACCTGCCGTTTACACACGGTGAATTATCTCCAGCAGTAGCCGCAGACTTGACTTATTCATTTCGGCATGCCCGTGTCCACTTAAGGAAAACGAGCCGGCTCCACTGGAATGTTCTGAGCTTCCATTTCCTGTCGGCCATATTAGAATATCATTGCTAGCTAATGCTAATATCGCCATGCGACTAAAGGCTTTTTGTTCATCATACCACGATGCTGCCTTTCTCTAGTTCGCTGTTGTGGCGTGTAAACTTACTAATTGTTCTACTTGTCCAACGGTATCTTCTGTCACAACTGAGTCGAGTAGCCACGGCGTGTTAACGCCGGGCGAGCCGCTGCTAAGTTGACATTAGCTAACGTTAGCCACCTCTGACAGGCCTGTTGCATGTTGACCCGTCAACGTGTAGCCACGCCAACGTGTAGCCACGCAGAAGCCTCACTGTGACCACTGGAACACAGAGCTGCGGTTCTACTGCGTCAAAACACATAATGTCCCCACATAAGTGTCATGCTTACATTTTAGCTAGCACGTCAATGCAACAGTGCCGTGTGTAGAGGGTTAGTGTGTGCCGCTGTGGCCCACTTGCAGACATGCGAGACAGCAACACACTTAATGAGAATCCCTTGTTGACACAGCAGATCTCATGCCTGTTTGTAAATCTCTGTGGTCTGCAAATACCGATTTATGGTTCAGTGCAGGAGATAAATGTCTTCTTAGGTGCTATTAGCATTACTATATCGGCACTATTCTTTTGTGTCACATCGCACGTTCTCCAGGAGGCTAATCAGCTAACAGCAGTCTATTGTTCAGCATGAACAATATACATCTAAGCTTTATGACTTGATTGACACAACACTCACCCTTCTCATCCATGGAGCACTCATGAGGAAAGACTATATGTACTGAATAGGAATACTCATTGAAAAGACCAGTCTGAATGGTCATATCATATCACTGTAAATGTATGCTGCCAATTTAACATACATTTCATTCGTCGATTCTGACATTTGTCCTGTCTTTGTCTCTACTTAAGAGATAAAGGTTGCTCCGTTAATTAGTAATTGTTAGCTTGCTTAATAACAGCTGCTACAATATGTCTGGTAATTGATAGATAAAGATAGATGGAAAGGTGTGTACTACCATCTAGTAATCGTGTTTGACCGACACTGGTATTTTAGGATTGATAGTAGTGAAAGACACTGATAATTGATATCTAGATTTATTTATAAAATGCTTCATCATTTGATAGTGAAGTGTAAATGAAAATAAATAAATAAACATAATTTATTCTGTCAAATTTTCCAGGTACAGGTAATCTTATTGTTTGTCAGTATGCTGATACAGGTAATCTGCAAAATGCTGATTACTGTCCCAAATAATAGGCCTGGCCAATATTCAGTTGATCTCAACTCTTAATTCATGTCAATAAATAATCTATTGAACATTAAATGAAGCCAAAGACCAAAGCCAAATATAGTTTGCATTGTCTTTGAGTGATTGTGCGATTGTGCAAAAGAACTGAACAATATTATCACGTTCATGCACATGAGATGACAATTCAAATCTATGTGGTTAGCAGGCACATTTAAATAAAAGACATGGATAATTCCTACTTAGAATAACTGGTGGATTGTATTACTACTTTTTAAAATTTAATGTTGATTTTACATTAGCTCTATTGAAGCATGGCAGTGTATTTTATTCTATCATTTCTGCATAAACTAATTTTGTTTCCCATTTCAGGCAATAAAAAAGTAAACATCAGTGACGAGGAGGTCGAGAGGAACACTCATCTGTCTGATACTGTTGGTGTGTCTCATCCTCCCAACAGCAATGGAAACAGATACATCAACAGTACAAATGTGAAGCAGAAGGCGACTCAGAAGGCATACACAACTGTTCCAAAAGTGAGCAGCAAAGGGTTGGACTTTAAGAAGAATATGGACCTTAAAAATGACAAGGATAAGGCCTTGGATTTGAATCATCACGAGGGCCAACCTCTGGATAAGAAAGACTCCTTGTTGCTTCAGAATGGCGTTGTAAACTGTGGCTTAATTACAAATGGCTATTCGGGCAAAGACAATGACGGAAGCGGTTCAGAAGGTGGATATACTACTCCCAAGAAACGCAAGGCCAGATGCAACAATGCCAAGAACACTGATAATGTGATAAAAGACAAGGAGAAAGACATGCAACAGGGCAACACTACGCAGGAGCCGGGGGCGTTTGTTATCGAGACGACTGAAAAGGGAGTGACTTCTAGACTTGATGGCTTTAGAGCCGCTCATAAAGTTGAAGCCCAGTCAGTGGCGAGACGCTCCGCTGTGACTGAGGCGGGTGAATCTCAGAGGAAAAGCTCTGATGGCAAAACAGTCGGCACCTTTGGTAAGAAGAGTGAGGAAAGGCACAAAGCCAAGCTCTCCTCGCCTTCAAAAGAGGACTCCTGGACTTTATTCAAGCCCCCTCCAGTATTTCCTGTGGACAATAGCAGTGCTAAAATTGTTCCCAAGATCAGTTATGCAAGTAAAGTAAAAGAGAACCTCAACAAAGTAGCTCAAAGTGGAGGAGAGGCTCTGCCTCCTCCCATTAGACTGTCGCAGGTTCCCATGTCTGCTATGAAAACGATCACCTCATCTAGCTTTACTAATGGTCCTGTTTCTGGTAATGGAAACGGCTGCCCATCAGTGGGTACCTTCTTCGCTCCTGCTGCTAGTAGTATTCCACCAGCCCCGTCTATTCCAAGTGGCGAGAATGTAGCATCTCCTTTGGAAAGTAACTGTAGCTCTACCACCAGTCCCGTAGATGGCGAAGGATTTGAGCTCAGAAAGTGTACTCTTTTAATTTACCCTTTAAATATGCAACCTGTGCTCCCCAGTGCTCGTCACCTTGACCCACCGGCTGCTCAGACAAATCAGAAAGCCTTGGGAGACATCTTCCAGAATCAGTGGGGGCTTTCCTTTATCAATGAACCTAACTTGGGGGCCGAGGGGGGCAGCGGGCAGGGGCCTGCAGAGGACAAGACCGCTGTGGTCACTGCTCGAAGTGAGGGTCAGGCCGGTGCAGGCAAGATTGCCCAGCCCTGCTTTGACATTAGCCCCTCCTTCTTAGAGCCCTGCACTTTGTCTCAAGACCCAGAGAAAAGGACTTGTGCCCCTTGCAATGTTTCTCACGCTTGTTTTCCCGCTTGTGTGACAAGCAACGAGGACAACAAGCCGCAGCCATGTGGCCAGGAAAAGGTCAAACCTGAGGCCAAAGGTTTAGGTTCTCCTGCGCTGGCCCCAGGGAAAGACAACGGTGCTAAGCCTGCACAGGGCCAGGTGACCACTCTGCTGCCTGGCTCCTCTAAAGAACAGGCCCAATCTAAAGACATTGGCCGGAGGTCGACCTGGGGTCCCCTTGACATTAAAGCTGCTGTCAATTATCACACTAAAGGTAACTTTTATTTTTTATTCATTTGACAAAAAGCTGTGGTTCTTGTTTATGCAAAGTATTGTCCCTCAGCAAATACTACAAGGGATTTGTCAGAAATGTAACAGATGAGCCATTTCTTTATATTTTAACTATGCAGCAAAACATTTAAGAGAGTAAGTCAGTGAATTGATATGAACTGCGTACAGTGTTCATACGTTATTCCATAATGGCGGCAACAGAAGCTGCGGCTTGTTATATGCCTTGTACAAATAGAATATATTTGTACACAGACAGATACTATATGTGACATTGAAATGAGGCTGGATAGATTTACAAATATAACAAAATATATTATTTCCTGTTTGAATATTTCATGCATGTGAAGGTAGCCTGTATCCAACATTGAGAGAAAAATGAAACAAAAAACTGCAGTTTTCCTTGATAACATCCTAAACCTGTTTAGGATGTTATCATGTATGTGTAATTCAAAATTCATGTTTTGGGAATTTTGATATACATAATGGTGCAAAGCTTAAAAAAGAAATGTTTAAATACAGCTTTATACTGTCTTTCCATGGTGAGATGATTGCCTTTCACATGTGAATGTAGATGCTGGATTAATATGTTTGTTGTTTTCCTTCAACAGAAATGGAATTCATTTTCAACTTGCAAAAACAAGGTAATTAAAACTTGTTGGCTCCATTGAAATTGTTCATACAATTCGGTTTTGTGAACAATATTTAGAGTTGTACTTTTTTCAAATGCATTACAATCAAATAAGATAACATTTCCAAAATGTAGGCTAAGATGACTTATTTGTTAACATGAGCTTTCAGTGGAGTTTTGGTGGATTTCAAGAGTTCCTATGATAGCGTCATGTCATGATTTAATGAACTATTTCAACAATTGATTATTAGAGTTTATTGATTGTTGCTCAGGTATCCAGAGACCAGTTTTGTTGCATTGATACTGTTGACCTGTGTGTGGAGATCAGACAGCAGGTGCAGATCACAACATTTACATAACAGTAAATCCCTGGAAGAGCAAAGGACACGTTTGTTTTTTTAGTTAACAACAAATAGCCCAACGTAATCACAGTGTTGTAGGAAATCCTGCAAATGGTCTGTTTATATGTACACGGATGTAAATTAAATGACATTTGTCAGACATGTACTGTCTAGACTCACCCTTTCCCTTCTGTTTTCCCTCTTTGCTGCAGATCCAAAAAGAGTAGTGGTTTATGATGAAACCAAGGATGGACCCGATCAGTGAGGTAGAGGCTCGACAGTACGCCCCCTTGTCTTGGAGCTGCCGGTATCTACCTTGGAGATCATCAATCCTGTTGGATAGATAAATTGACAACTGTGAAAATATTGATCGTATAGCATGACGGATTTTCCTTGGAATCTCGGGTGGAAAAAAAACAGACACTTTCTTTTGGGGGCATCAAACACATGCATACACACCTGCAAACGCATATACACAGACCCTCTGGAGGGACGTTAAAGGAGTTGATCGGTGCCTCTCCAACATGATGAATGGACACTTGCAACTTTTCGCTGTTTGTCTCATGGCTCTGTAAAAAACTGTGTTCAGGAGTTCAACAAAGGAAGGCGTCGAGGACGGTGCTTCCTGAAGCCTTTACCCTGTCGGAACTGCGGCAGCCGTCATTCTGAGTATGGGAAGCCTCAGTCATTTTTTTTTTTCCCCTCACGCGCTCAAATGAGTTCATTGTAGATATGTTAGACGTTATACATACACATCTGTTTGCAAGCTTGAATTCATTGTGAACAAAAAAAAAGGAGAACACACTTTGCAAAGAATGCCTTGAAGTTGTGGAGTGAGGATCTCGGGAGTCGTGTTCAACTGTATGTTCAGTGACAGCTCTTGGTCGAGGCCCAATCCAGGAAGGGAGAACCTTGTCTTAAAATCCTTTACAGGGAAGTTAAGAGCCCAGAAAGTAAACGTTAGCTATTTTCCCGCTTGTTTCTTTTATACCGTTTGGTCTGATGTAATAAGTGTTATCTGCACTGCAGTACGGCCCCTGAGCACAGGTACAAAAAGTGCCCATCTAGAAGGAAAGTCTAGCCCCTTCATTTCACTGTGTTTTGCAGGTTTAGAATAGAAAAATCAGGTCTCCATCAAAGACAAACTTTTTGTTGTTTTTTTGTATTGGTGAGCTTCTTTTACATTTCATGTTGATTGTTATCAGGTCAGTGCCGACTGTTCTTAAGTTCAGACTGAGATATACTTGCTATTATGTAAAGTCTGAGTTTAGAAGTAAAATGGGTGATGAACCGCAAACTAAAGAGAAATTTCTTCCAGTGAGGTCTTCTGCGTTTTTGTTGGGCAGTAAGATTCAGGATATCCATACTCTTGACTTTTTGGCGTGACTCAGCCGGGTTCAGCTCCACTTGTTTGAATTCGTTTTTTGGTTTTGTTTCCCTGACTCACTTTTTTGTCTTTACTTTTTCCAGTCTTATGGCATTGTTAGTTCCTGCATGTTTACTGGTGAAACTAATCGAGTCAGTGATCACTGTTCATCGCCACACTAAGATTACAGTAACATAACAACTGCAATACTAATCTACCCCCACTGCCCCCACCTCTCCCCGTGACTAGCCACTTTGTCAAAAACCATGTTGAAATGTGAAGATGACGTGTACTTTTTATGTTTTAATGTAGAGTACCTTTGCAAACCAATGTGCAATAACCCCCATGGGATCCCAGTCGTACATGCAATGTGTGGTATGGGACGCGGGGAGCTAAGTCAAAATCATTACACAAGATTTTGCTTTGGCCTCCAGTTCAAAAAGGTGCATTTTCACTTAATTGCACAAATAATTTCTCTTATCCTGGAAAAGTGTCAATGTTGAAAGATTGAATTAAGCCCAAACTACAAACTTCTAACCGCTAATTGGCCACCTTGTGGCATCGCTCCCATCCCCCATCTCCAAATCAGGATTGGTTTATTCGACACAGCAAAAGGAGATGCACGGTTGACTTTGCTCTAGAGGACATGATTTGGTTAATGTGTGGATTAATAGCACTTTATGTAAACTAATTGCTTTTATCTTTTAATTAGTAGAGAGAGATCTATATGTACTGAACAGAAATACTCCTTGAAAAGAATGGCTTTGGGCTGTTACTCTTTCAGATATAAAATTAAAGTTGATAAATACAGAATTATTAAATGTAACTCAGGTAGTGTTGATAAAGCCATGACTATGTTCAATCTTGTTTTCTTTGCCAAACGGCCCCTGTTGTCGTGTCTCACAATTGGAATATGTCCGAATTTGGAAGTCCTGCGATATACAAGTCTCGTGATGTTGCGACAAAACACCAAATAATGAAAACTCACTGCGTGTATGGTGCTGTCATCCATCTAAAAATGTTCACTTCCCCTTTAAAGACATAAAAGAATAAGCACATTGCTCCACGCGCTTTTTCAACAACCGTAATCTCCGATGGTTCGTTTTGTCTCGCGCGTTCACAGTGAAGCGCCTCTTGACTTCTATTGCTCAGCATCAGTGGTCTGTGTTGTTCTTTTATGGGCTAGCAGCAATCTGGGAAATAAGCGTTTGGAGTACACTTCTTCCCACTGTGTCTTGATTAGACAGCACTGCAGCGTGTGTCAAACCACAGCCTTTGTTTCTCTCTTTTTTTTTTTTTTTCCTCCCAAGAAGTTTATGTTTTAGCTTCCAGATCAGTCAGTTCTCTAGTATTTCAAAATGCTCTGTTTTAAGGCTTCCACTGTTTCGCGTCGATATGATGGATGAGTGTATTGTGCTGCCCTCTGAACAGGAGAGATTGCCCATTGTGTAGATTTTTGTTGTTTTAACATGCTCGTGGAGATTGACATTATAATCTAGCATCAATTCTTTCAATTTAATTTGCCCATGATCCATAAACAGAGTGATATAATCAGGTTACTATAATGCCAAATTTTTCAGCGATCTATCTACAGGCTTCTAAAAAAAAAAAAAAAACAGGGTGATAAAAACGTATATGTGATGTTACTGTAGTCTTAACGATGAATAACTCTTGTTTTTGTTTTCTGTTGTTTTCAAAGTCATTATTTCTGGTTTGTTTTTCAAGAGGATCGTCCTGGTACAGAGAAACCGAGAGAGTTCTCCCGGCCCCCCGAGGCTCCTCTTATTGTCAAGCACTTAGCAAAAAGGCTCTATCGAAATATGCATTTATAAAAGATAGAACTTATTAGCGTTGTAGCCTGCGAACCAAAAAAAAAAAAACAGAAAAGAAAAAAAAATAACAGGTTGTGGAAGCGGAGTAGTTGTTTTAATCAATGATGTGGATCGAGGGGGTGACTGATGATGATGAGCGACTGACTGACTGACAGAGCCTGGTTCACGTGTTCCTACTCAGGACGTGGGAAGTGAGCGTCCTGGCTGTGAGAGGCAGGTTTTGGCCTTGTTGTTTTGTGGGTATGTGTGTGTGTGTGTGTGTGTGTGTAGCGAGTTCTTCCTATTATATGCAAGTTCCTCGTATATATTTTAACAGCCCCTCCCTCCCCCTCTCCTTCCTGTCGTTTCATGTTCAGGTGCCTGTGTGAAAAGAAACAAAAATCTTTTACAGCAATTTTGATTGTTTGAAAAAAAAAAAAAAAATCTGCTTCCAGCATTTATCCGTGCCATTTTTTTTGTCTTTTCTTTCTTTTGTAACATTTGCAATGCTGTTTTAAGTTTCTTACAGCTAATCCTAATTTGTTTTAAGTGACATGGACACAGCTAATAGCGATGAGCAGTTGGTGTGCGTGCGTGTGTGTGTGTGTGTGTGTGTGTGTGTGTGCGTGCGTGCATGAATGTTGTAGGTTTTGAAATTGTCATGGCTTGTGTTCAGAACTGTGTGACCTAAAAAGCCAAAAGCAGTTTTGAATGACAGCTGGTTGGTTTGTACTCGCGCCGGCCCATTGTCATCGAGTTCACGTCTGAAGTAGCACATAATTAATTTGAACTGATTTAACAAATTCATGTTTTTAGCTTATTCTTTTTTACGTTATAGCCTAATTTATCCATAGGTGCACAAGTAGGATGAAACTAAAAGGAATAAATGATGCGGAAAATCAAGATGTTGCATTGTTTTTGATGAGTTTTCGATGATTTTCGGTTCTTATTCTACACCCCCAGTGTTAATATATATATTGCGGAAGATTTTATACAAATTGCATTTCTGCTGATAGTTGTGGACGGAGCATTGAAAACACACTGCATCCGAGTGTTCCTCTTTTGAATATATTTTTATTTGTTTGTGTCGTGAGTGGCGAGGTGAGGGATTATCAACGTGCAGTTCAACTACTCTGAATCTGCTTTCGCCAAAGGTACACTACTCAGATATTCAGCTACTGAACTCACAGACCGGGGGGCGTCGTCATTGTTTATGATGATGATGATGATGTCATAACTAGCTCCCTGACATCACCAGGCATTGACGTGATGAGGAGGAGGAGTCACTACTGTAGGAGCTTAATGTCACTTTGAGCGTGTTGTCAGAGGAAGAGAGGAGAGATCTTTTACAGATGAAACAAATAAAACCGAAAGTGCTGCTTCTTCATCAGTAATCAGTTGTCTGTAATGGGAAATGCTGGATTTGGTGTTTGTGCTCGACTTTACATATAAAAAAGAAAAACAAACTCCCTCCTTTAAAACGTGTTGCTGCCTCTCGTGGAACTGTTTATTTTAGGGGTCTTTTTCTGTCTTTACCGTTTTTATTTTGGTGACACTTGAAAGAAAAACGGTCATACGTCTGTTGTGCTTTTTTTTGTTTTTGTTTTTTTCTTTCCTCACGTCTCCACCTCGCCCCCTAAAATAAGAGGCAATATTATTTCATTGTCATATGTCTTACAGGTCTACGTTATGAGTGAGCAGTATGATTATTTAATTTTGTTTTTATTTTGAATTTAACAAAAGTGTCACCTTGCAAATGTTCTTTTTTTAAGCATGATAATAACCCTCAAATTCCAAACAATGTAACAGTCAATAAAAAAGAGAAAACTCCAGTGTTCACAATTTTAGTTTCCATTAAACTGTCAAATTTTCATGAAGAACTCAGAGTGGTGTGTTAATATTTAGGTGACAGCTTTTGTTAATCATGTCAACAAATACACACTGTGGACTGTTGGTTTGCTATGGCATCATCAGCATCACATGCACTCATACAGTCATCCTCACATTTTGAGTTACAGCACATTTGTACACACTCCCTAGAAAAGTTGAACTAAAAGTTCATATTATTAGAGCCAGACTTTTATAAGTAAAAAGTCAAAGTAACATTTTTTTACATGAATGTATAATAACCCAGGCAAACACACTTGAACTTTAAAGTGACCAAGAGCCATGAACTTTGAAGCAATTGAGTTCATCTCTATAAAATCTGAAATCTAAGGGCAACTCATGTTCCGTGAGTGTAACCTTGTGCGATGAAGGTATTTCAATGATTTAAGGTTAATTATAGCCCGAGCTAAACTCCTGACGGTAATAACCCACTGACAGTAATCTCAAATCTACCTCATCTAATTCACATCTGCTTTAGCATCATATTGAGTGATGCCATATGATCTCACAGTGACTCTGTGTTCATTAAGAACAACATTAGTTGGAGGCATGAGCTCAGTTTGATATGAGGGCCCCAGGGAGCTGTTGCTGCTGCTGCAGCAGCAGCAGCAGCAGCAGCAGCAGCACCATCACAGGGCACACAACCTGAGGATGATTTAATGACGCCCTCTTGTGGAGAATTGGTGCAATTGAGTAAGTCGCTGCAAAACCAAAGATGAGCAGCTTCTATCTAGCATCCTTTCAGTACAAGATTTAAGGTTATGTTTTTTAGTTGAAAATATTAAAATAAATAATTTAACCTTTAACTGTAACGTGTAAAATATGATATAATACTTCTTATATTATGTTTTGTTATGTGATATTATACTATGTTATGTGATA
>JAFBJT010106323.1:7615-38418 GCA_016785325.1 Chascanopsetta lugubris
ACTATAGCTTGAAAAATATATTTCACATTTTTTTCCCTGTTTTTTACCACTTGTTGCTGTCGAGATGAATCGCTTCTGGAAAGAATCTCGATGCAATTTAACATTCTGTTTTTAGAATCAGTTAAAAACATACTTTGAACTCAAAGGTACAGAGTTTAGGATTTGGTTTTGCAGAAACTCTAGAAGGAAGGAGAAAGCAAGAAAATCTTCAATAAACGTATAATATAATATAAATGAAAGTGGAAAAATCTTAAAGTGGGGAAGTACAATTGACGGACTTACAAGATATGTTGGGGAAATAATTAGTCAGTGCCGGTCAAATGAGACCCACAGACCTCGTGTTTTGATTTGCAGGGCGGCGCTGGACCGAGCTGCAGTGCTGCTGAAGATGAGTATGGGTGGGCGTCGTGCAGACAACCAATGGGGGACAGGCGGAGGACAGAGACCTGTCGTACAGCTCATCAAAGAGGTAAACTACATCCAATGGAGCAGACTCAAGATGACTAGCACTTTATGCACAGCCTGTTACTTTCTTTCTTTCTTCGTGTATTAAGTAGATAAAACACCACATGTTGCTAAATCCTGGTAACCTCTCTCTGTTTGTCCAGATGAACCTGCTGCTGAAGGAGTACATCCTCTCTGGGGACATTCAGGAGGCTGAGAGCTGTCTGAGAGACCTGGAGGTTCCACACTTCCACCACGAGTTTGTGTATGAGGTAAATCTGAAGGTGCATTGTAGACGAAGAGAAGGAGCGAAAGCTTTCGAAGCAGACACGTGATGTTTGTTTAGGTGAAATCAGGCCAAATGGTTCCGCTATCGTAAACCTCCATGTGACAGTTTATTACACAGTCTCTTTCAATATTGTTGACCTTACATTCTGTCGATACGTTTTGTGTTGGACCCTGTTTACGATGTTGAGTCCTAGCATAAGGCTCTTAATGTTTCTCTTCCCCTGCTCAGGCCATAGTGATGGTTCTCGAGTCCAAAGGAGAAAAAACATCCAAAATGGTTCTGCAGCTTCTCAAGTTGCTCTCGGCCGCCTCCATCATCACAGTGGACCAAATGAGACGGGTATGCTGCCATCCAGTGTTTGAATGTTGCACTGCACAAGATTTGACCAGGTTCCAGTTTATTTGTTTTTTTGAGACTGTGTTTCTCATGAAGTACTTTTCTCTCTCAGGGCTATGAGAGAGTTTACATGGACATAGCTGAGATCAACATCGATGTCCCTCGAGCATATTTCATACTGGAGCAGTTTGTGGATCTGAGCCTGAGCATGGGAGTCATAGATGTGAAGTTACGAGATCTTTGTCCTTGTCGGTAAGTGCACAATTCTCCTCGGACTCGCGTTCTCATTTGATCTCTAACGTGAGATTATGTTTGAACACGTTTTATGACAATTTGTTTCTTGGATAGAGGCCGGAAGAGATTCGTCAGTGAGGGAGATGGTGGTGTCGTAAAAATTGAAAGCTACTGAGGAGCCACTTTTTATGTGCCACAAGAGGAAGAAGCTACTTTTTTACTTGCGTATTTTTCAAGATAGTTGGGTACAATATTTCTCCTTATAACAGTCTAAAGAATGTATATTTCTCAAATCTGAGGTGGGCTTAAAAAAACAAAAACAAACTGCACTTTTGAATTCAGACTAAAGATGTGTTTCAATATAAACATTGACATAAGCTAACCCTTGAAGTGCCACACCTCACAGTGTCAGTCATTCCATGTTGTTTTGTACAGTATTTTCTTGATTTCACTGCCACTCCTTTTGTGTATTCTAGAACGCAGTGTTTGTACATAGGTGACTGGTTTGTGTCAAGAGCTTTATAAAGGGGTTTCAAAAAATAAATAATGGGGAACGTGTCAGTTCATTGTAACACTGGCTGCCTAGCTAGCTCTTTCTATGCCCTGCTTGTCTTTGTTTTTACATTTTTTTTTGCCCTTAAAATCACAACAAAGATGTCATTACTTAAGGTGGAACACGTGAGAGTAGTGCAGAAACAAATACCAGTGGAAACTTCAGACAATGGTGTTTAGAGTGTTTATTTTTATATCTTGGCAATACTGGTTTGTGAAATGTGCCGCATGTTGGTTCCTGTTTGTTCATTAAACCACTATTAAACAATCCAAAGGTGTTTATATGAATATTAACAAAAGTAACTGACCACAAGTTGGAACAACAATCTCCCTTGATCTCTACATGGATGCAGCTAACGTTCCGTTGGCTGAGGGAAGATCAAATAACTGCAACAACACTGAAACAATGTTCATAATGACAACTTAAAGTACATGGGTTCTAGGATGGAAAAACTATGGGACCAAATGATTCTCTGTAAATATGTTGATGGCCCATGAACAGGAAGAAGAACTAAACAGTGATTCAGGTCAGGTAACCCCACAAACTACTTGAACTCCAAACATTGACCTCTTCATGTCGCTGTGTGTTGAAGTCATTTGCTGTGTCCTCCATGTAAAGGACTGTTCAGCCAGTCTGACTCTCATCTGTTGTTGCAAGTCCTCCACTGAGTGTTTACTGTGGCTGCTCCTTCATGGCCAGCTCCTGCTGTCTGACGGCCTCTTGGGCCTCCATCTGCATCTTCTCCAGTTTTTCCAGGGTGACAGATTTGAGTGGGAGCAGCTTTGGTTTACAAAGAACCATGGTGGGGACATCTTCCATGGACAGCTGCCCTGTGGACGCGAAGGGAAAGAAAATGATCAGTGTGAATTTTCACATTTCTATGATCAATCTGGGTTTCAATTCAATGACAAACGAACCACATTGTTGCCGTTAATTGATTATATCACCTGGGTGTACAATATGATTTTATTACGCTTACATGGGACTATTTACTGTAGAAGCAAGACCTCTTTACGGAGGCTGCCGTGTTGCATAACCACGTTTAGTCAGTCGTCCAGATTGGGACAAACTAAAACACCTTTTCAGTTTGAAAGCTTCCATGCTACTGAAAAATGCAACTTCATGACTAGATGCCACTGAATCCTACACACTGGAGCCTCAAAGGGGACGACTACAGATCTATTATTATCCAGCTTGATGGTATGTTGCAACAATGCATAGGATGCGGTGCAGCAGCAGAGACTGTCGGGAGGCAGCACACAGCGCAGAGCTCCCACTGACTTATTTTGCAGGCTTTTGCAGATTTCTGAACAGTTCACATGTTGTGTTGAACGCCACAAACAATCTTTTGTTTAAAAGCACCGCTGCCAAAAGAGCTCATGGCCTCAGTACAAACCTTGTTTCGGCAGAACCTCCCTGAATATTGACTTGACTTCTGGCATTGTCTCCCAGCGGCCTGCTGAAAGGTAAATATATTAGCTTGAGCACGTTTAACAAAATATTGCCTGGCACAGATTCATGAAAATAGAGAGGGAAAAAAAGACAACAATAACAATGTGGGATCAGAATGAAAACGGCTGCTAACTAATTAGTGTCATCTCAGCTCAGCTCATTGGATTTAACAGGACGCGTGATCCGCGCCGATATATATATATATATATGTGTATATATATATATATATATATATATATATATATATATATATATATATATATTATGAAATTAAAAAAAAAAAATCTTATTTTATCCAACAGTATATCACAAATGCAACCAGACCATCTGGGAGGATGGGCTGATATTCCTCCTCGTACTTACATAACACTGTTTAGCTCTTATGTTTAGCAATGTAGCATCACTTCACTTCAGCATCCCCGGGCAGATTTGAAACATGGTGCGTTTGTACAACGTTCATGTTTTTTTTCCTATTCGGTTCACAACAACGTCTTTACACAGCGTTAGTTCGCTAACGTCCAAACGTAACTGAAAGAAAAACAAGAGGTTTAAGTCGTGTTACGACAGCGAGATGCAACTGATGCTAGCCAGGTTAGCATGAAATAGCCACCACCGGCTAACTACCCACACAGGCCCCAGCTGAAGCAGCGACACCTCTCTACCGTGAAGTGTGGTTTACTACCTATGTCAGCACAATGTCCCCCCACTGTCATGTGTGGCCACACTAAAAAACCCAGACACAGCCCGTAACAAAACAATATTTGTTGACCCACCTTTCGCACCAGGAGAGGATTACAGTGGTTGTCAAGCCAACGCGTCTGCGGGAGTCACGTGACCGCCCTCTCTGTTACCTCGGTGCTTTACTGACACCTGCAGATCAGCTCCGTGCGATGGCTGGTTGTCAGGCTTTACTACCGTTCTATATAAAGAATGGTTGGATGTAGGTGTTATGGTGTTGTTGTATGTACATTAAATCCCATCGATTTTCAAAGGTAATATGCACCCTTCCATTGGACTCTTCGCCAAATATAATCAAGTTTATTCAAATAAATTGAAAATAAACTGAAATTGAAAACAATTCTTCCCTAAAACGTCCATACTGGACCATGAATTGTCCACATCTTTGATTTCAAAGGTCCAAACCCAACACCTTTTGAATTTGAACTGAGAGATACCTTAGGTTCTCATACACACTCAGCTACAACATCAGCATCTTCACTTCTACATGTCACGCAATCCTGCATAATGAGCCTTTATTCCTACACTAACGCAAACAATGAGGTGTGTCAGCCCATCCACACGTACACACACATACACACACACACCTCGGTGAATAAAATAACTACATACATTCTTTTTGTTTATTTCTGGAAGTCTCGTCACTAAGTCTCGTGAGAAGTGCGGTTAGGCGAGCGAATGACGCAGTTTGGCGTGAGGGAGGGAGCAGTCAGAGCAGCAGTGTAGGAAAAGAGGAGGAAGCAGCGAGGATGGCGGAGTCACACCTCTGAAGGTAAAACACTCATATTATCACACGAACACTCGACGTTCCGTGGCCCCAGACCCCACCACAGTCCACGTAGCACGTGAAAGGACATCTCCGCAGCCCACACACCCACTCAGCCCGGTGTTACGAGCCGTTAGAAACGCAAAAAGTGTCATTTTGCGGTGGCGAGTACGAACGCACTCTTTTGTTCGGCTTCGGAATGGCCGCTGTTTTTCCACTGTGTTTTCCCTTTTCCTTCGGCTAACATGTACTACGGAAGCCCCGTTCACACACAGCGTTACAGTAGCCACGAGGCTCTTCCGTGTCCGGGCACAAAGTGTCTCCGCTAGGCTGCGCCCCTCGGGTGTCTGCTGCCCGCTTGGCTCAGCTGTCTGCCGCGGAGGCTTCCCCCCCTTATCGGTCGGACTCACGGCCGACAACTCGGTCCCGACAGCCGCTCTCTTCGGGCCTACACTCACCCAGTTAGCCGTATAGACAGATACATCCCCCCGTTGTTTGGTGGCTTAAGTGTTGGGGGTAAATCTCCATGGCCACCGCGCTGTCTCGCACGCTCAATCACGGCTGTTTGTGTTATCTTTTCGCCCTCGCCGCGATGTTCCCTCTCTCGCTGTTAGCTGCAGCTGCTAGCCCGTCCGCTAGCTGACGTTAGCAGGTTAGCAGTCTGCCACCACTGACGTTTGCTTTGCTGTTGACGTTTAGCATAGCTGAGTTTATTTCCTGCCTTGTTGTCAACCGCCAGTGGGATTAGCCAATGCACTTGTATCGCTTACTTGGCCCAAGACTCGCTCAGTTGACATCCATTTTAATACAAATCACGCCTGACTTTTTGATTGTAGACATTGTAGCCTATATGATTTCGCTAACCGTTAGCTGTGTGGTTGTTGCAGGGTTAATAGTCAAACCTTTAGCATATAGGCTGTCCGCTGCCAGGTAGGCTAATACTGTTACACGGTGTCAGCAGTCTCCGTGTGTTTTTCATCGGTGTTGCAATCATGAAGTAGTCTGTGAAGGTGACAGATGTTACGGTCATGTACCTTTTCGGTTGTTTAATCTAATTGCTGGGATTTACCACTGGTTCACGTAGCCATGATGCTAGCAGCGTCCTGTGGAGAGCTGTACAGCAGCAGCAGCAGCTGGTAGCTGCCACCTCACCTCTGTTAAGCTGTTTTTGCCTCAAATATTAACGTTACACGGAGATGACTCCAATCTGACAGGCCCTGCTTTGCCCTCGATTGTGGAACATTCGGCAACAACACACTGACAAACTGCAACAGCAGCTGAAAATCTGGATTTTTGAATCTGCACTGTATTCTTTTTTGCATTATCACAGCACAACATTTGTTTTACACACGTGCTGTTTTGTATTCCCAGATCAGCTAACGTGAATGTTGCTCATTTGATCCAGGATGCATTGTAATGGATAAAGACAAGCTCAAGAACATTAGACATTTCTGCGCTGGCCTAAATGGACTGGCATTGTCTGATGGGTTCAAGATATGCCTAATGGAAAATTCATTAGTCTTGTGCATTGGATTTTCTTAATGCTGGAGTTGGATTTTTATTGTTTGCGTCTACTAAATGAATCCTGCTAAGTCAATGATTGGGCACACCGTGCATGCCAGTTTTGTCACCAGCTTCTGCAGACAGCTTTGACCAACTGATATCAAAAGACGATATCTGTAAAATGATCTTCTCTAACTCTGCATTCTAGACGGATACAGAGGCCATCAATAGAGCAGTGTTTGACATTTAATTAAAGACACCCCATTGTATGGCTTCAAATTGACTATTATTTCATGCGCAACCAATGGGTTATTTGCATTCCTGCCCTGCCCATCATGTTTTGTGTGTTGAGGCTGTTGCTATTTAATCCATGAACTACCAGTGAGCCTCTCTTAAGCTTGTAATGGATGAGAGAAGTTACTGAATCTCAGAAAGGCATTTTCTGTGGTTTTCTAACATTCCATAAGCCTGAGCTTTTTCTTACTACTTTCACTTGCTTGCTTTTTAGTCACTTGGATATCAGCCTAGGTGTTCTTTTCAGAAACCACTATACACTCTTTAGAATATGTTGTTGTCAAAGCTTTACATACTTTTTTCTCACTTTTGTCGATTGATATACATATTGTGTGGCTCTCAGAATCAGTTGGATGGTGTGAAATGGTCAAAATGGATGTTAAAGTGATCTATGTCAGCCACTATAGAAACTAATAGGAACATATTCATGCCTGTCTATGCCTGGTTTCCAATGGTTTTATTTCAATTCCTGATGACTATGACTTCAGAGTGCCTCATATGGTTGTGTGTTCCTCCTGGCTATGAGAAGTGTATCAAACATAGAGACATCATGTTGTAGTTTGTGGTTGTGGACATGGTTCGCTGAAATTTTCATTTACATTCTAGCTCAGACATGTAAAGACGCATCTCTGAAGTTGTCACTTATATTGGAAGTCCTTTATTTATTGTTCTTCAGTTTGTTTGTGGGCTGTTAGCTGGGTTTGGCTGAGAACCTTTTTGTGGGCTGGCTGTGAAGGCAGGACTTGTACATGCAGAGATCAACCAACCAGAATATTTCGAGGGGTCAGCCAATCATGAGGCAGTGGGCTTTTAGGGAGGGGGGCTTTAAGAAGTAAAAGCTAATTCCAGCTACTTCAAAGTAGTGATCCTCAGGATCCATAGAGGGCTTCCAACTGTTTTTTTAAGAGGTTGTCAAAAAGCATAAACTGAGTCGAACAGATGCAAAATAGGGACTCTTTAAGGTTGTTCCTTTGGTCTCATTTTCATCAAATTTAGGTTGAAAACTGTAAATGTGAAGCACTGGGATGACTCCATACAGACAGCTTTTACATCCAGTTTGTTATAAACAGACGAAACACCAGGGCTGGGTCGTGGAGAGCATAACCATAAAAGGAAGTTGCCCCCACAGTTTGTTTTAGATGGGCCCAGCAATTGGACTGGCCTGGCTATTCTCATTTTATGTTGATGATTATTTTGTTCATCGGTATGCCCATTACAGCCAGTGTTAAGACTGTCATCTCTTTTTTTAGGACAAAGTGGTGGCGTTCCATCATGTAAGGGGTGCTGCTCTTGACCCAATATTTCTTTTGACCAAAAGGTCATTTGACCTGATGTTGTGGGGACTTCATGCTTTGAAGGCCACTTCTAAAGATTACTCTCAGCAGTCCTAACCTTTTCACTTAGCTCTGATCCTGAGCCAAACCTTCCTGTATTGTTTGCCACAGCTTAGCTTGTAGTACTGAAAGAGAGCATTACACAGACAGTGAGGTACAACACACAGACTAAACAGAGGTGGACAGCCAGAGACGTTTTGTCTTGGTTTATCTTGTAAAGGTTTATTTGTTTCATCCAGCTGGTTTTTTGTTTTTTGTTTAAGATTACAATTTGTAATGCATTTTTTTCGCATTACAGACTTTATAGGTGAAGGATAAATAGCTGTATGCATGTCTAGGTGGGGCTTGTAAGCTTACAGTAATGTCAACACCCACTGGGCCGTGTTTGTTTAGTGGAGTAAGTTAGTGCAAGGTTATGCTCAATACATTCAGCAAATCTAGACTGGCACACACAGTGCTACTTATCTCATGGTAGTAACAACTCACCAAACCTGTCCCAAGTGTTTTATTGTCCCGACCTTAAAAGAGGAAAAGTATCAAGACTCCTTTTGTAATTTGATTGTGTCGATATATGTACAGCTCACATTGTATCTTTAACCCAAAACAGATGCTCCTTTAAATGAGTTTGAATACATTTTCATTTAAATATATTGGTGGTTTATTTGCATTCTTTCCTATGCCAATAACGCGTGATATTGTGTCATAGGGAGCAAGTATCACGATTAGTGTCAGTGGTTTCGTTGTGGTAGGGAGGCTTCGACTGGCCCATTTTCATTCTCTTCTTTCCAGCTGAAGAAACGCTTTTCAACCAACAGTAGTTTATTAGAGGTGTGGCATTTTCTGTCAAATGTCATTGAATAAAACTCAAAACGAGGAAACTGCCCACTGTGTGTTTCCATATTCATTGCTTTCTGCTGCCCGCCGCAGGTCTTAGGTTTTTTAGAATTGCTGACTTCAGTGTGAGCTCACTCGGCCATTGTTCTCACTGTGCAGTGCCATTATTTAATAGGACAAAGTGAGAAATATGTGAATGCTGCCCACCAGAAAACACACAAAGAACTGAGATCAAATTAGGCTTTCAAGATCAAAAACGTACAGAGATCAGTTAACTGTTGAAATTTATAATGCTGAGTATGTGTATTTGGAAAGTTAATTTCTCTTTTCCTCCCAACAGCAAATCTTCGAGGGATTAAAAAACGTTGATGACCTTTGCAACCTGAAAGAACTTCTGTCTGAAGGCCTTCAGATTGTATGCAGTTTAGACCCTTAAGCATGTGGCCCATGGATGCCACACTTCGACTGTTTACAAGGATTTTTTTCTCCATGGCTTTGTAACAAAGTAAGAGTATAAAAGTATCCGTAAACCATTGATCACAAGGCATTTATTTCTGCGATAATCATAATTGTTTGGGCCTGCAAAGGGATGTTTTCTTTAAAAGCCTGCTCGGCTGTTTGTGTCCCTTTTTTCATCAATAAGTAACCTGACAAAAGAGACTCTCATGAGCAACTCTGCAAGGGGCCCGATAACGTCGACATGAGTAGTACTTTAGGTAAAGAAAAAGATTCAAAAGAAAAGGACCCAAAAGGAGGTCCAGCTGGGAAAGAAAGGGAAAAGGAGACCAAGGCTCTGGCCGGCTTGGTTAAGGATGTTGGCAAAGAATCGAAGACCAAAGGGAAAGAATCCAAAGAAGGAAAGAAGGACACCAGCAGTTCAACACCGGGTGTTGCCTTCTCCGTTGACAACACAATAAAACGGCCAAACCCGGCACCAGGTACACGCAAGAAGTCCAGTAATGCCGAGGTGATCAAAGAACTTAATAAATGTAGAGAGGAGAACTCCATGAGACTGGACCTGTCCAAAAGGTCTATTCACATGCTGCCGACCTCCATCAAGGAGTTGACGCAGCTCGCCGAACTCTACTTGTACAGCAACAAGTTGCAGAGCCTACCAGCAGAGGTGGGCTGCCTATCTGGCCTGGTCACGCTGGCCCTGAGTGAGAACTCCCTCACCAGTTTGCCCGACTCCTTGGACTCCCTTAAGAAGCTTCGAATGCTCGACCTACGGCACAACAAGCTGAGAGAGATACCTGCCGTTGTCTACCGGCTGACGTCTCTGACCACACTGTACCTGCGCTTCAACCGCATCACGACAGTAGAGAAGGACATCCGAAACCTGTCCAAGCTGACTATGCTCAGCATCCGGGAGAACAAGATTAAACAGCTGCCTGCAGAGATTGGTAAGAGAAACCAAGGAGTAATTATGGTACAAATGATTTCATGATGTGCCGATCCTGTGGTTGTGGAGAATTCCAATGCTATGTCGGACCAGAAATACAAAAGGTCTCAGAATCATTTGCACTTTTGTTAGAAGAGAGAGTTGTGTTTGAAAAGAATGTGCCTAGCTCTGCACTGTTACATTCTATTCACCTTTCTCAAATAAGAGTTATAAAAATAAGTTGATTCTTTCACTGACAACAGACCATGGGCAGAACTTCAGTGTTCATGTGTTTTGTGTTCATCTCTCTGTAGGGGAGCTTTGCAGTCTCACCACTCTGGATGTTGCCCATAACCAGTTGGAACACCTACCGACAGAGATTGGGAATTGCACACAGATAAACAACCTCGACCTGCAGCACAATGAACTCTTGGACCTCCCAGAGACCATAGGTAAATGAAGCATGTTTTATCATCCAGACGCAGCAGTGTTGTTTTGGTTCATTGTACCAGTGTTAGAAATGCTACAAATGTAAAACATGTTAACAGTGAGGTTTTTTTTGTGTTGTTTCAGGGAACCTGGCCAGCATAAATCGCTTAGGTCTGAGATATAATAGATTATCAGCCATCCCCAGATCATTAGCCAAATGTCGAGTGCTGGAGGAGCTTAACCTTGAAAACAACAACATCTCAGTTTTGCCAGAGGTAAGCAGAATGTAAAATGTGGTCACATACTCTTTTTAAAAATGGAAATATCTGTTAATTCAAGGTTTACTTTCTTCTCAGCTAACATCAGTTGTTTTCTGCATGTGTGTTTTTGAGTTTGTGTGCATCCTTGGTGTACATATATTTATTCTCTGTAGACTTTGCAGAAACTGCACCAGGGTATGGTGATATCTGTTCATTGTGTGTGTTTTGCCTACTTAGTATGTGGTTACTAATGCATTCTGTTTACTATCCACAGCCTAAAGTAATGTGGTGATTCCTCTGCTGATTGTATTGTCTCCTTTGTGCCCCTGACCAGGGCCTGCTCTCAAGTTTGGCCAACCTGACGAGTCTAACACTGGCAAGGAACTGCTTCCAGTCGTACCCTGTTGGTGGACCATCCCAGTTCTCCACCATCTACTCCCTCAACATGGAGCACAACAGAATCAACAAGATCCCGTTTGGTATCTTCTCCAGAGCCAAAGTGTTGAGCAAGCTTAACATGAAGGTATGAACATGGGATACATTCATGAAACACAGCCCCCAAGATGCAACAGTATCAGTGTATGTAACCTTAAACTTAAGATACATCTTTATTTAAGCCTTACTTACATAAAGGGTGACTGGTTTGGCCTCATTCTCAGTGTCGGGGTGAGATACTGCTCGATCATCCTGAAATACTGTAGAAGAGAGAACTTAACTGTAGGACACAGGTACATTCATATCACCACATCATTTTTGTTAAATGCCAACAATGGAACTGCACTGACAGACCAACTGTTGACTCATGTTTGTCCTGAACACGGTTCTGAGCTTAGCCTGTCTGAACTTAACCTCCATCAAAGTCTGTTTTAGTGTGCACCAGTCCTGGCAACATAGCCGACACAGTCCTCTTGTCTGTTCAGCCTCACACATCACGCTGCCTGTGTTGACCCAGTGAAATGTCAGTTATTTTGCTTATACTGGTATTCCTTTGTCTTCCTCAGGACAACCAGTTAACATCTCTGCCACTCGATTTTGGCACATGGACGAGCATGGTTGAGCTCAACCTGGCCACCAATCAGCTGACAAAGATTCCAGAGGACGTTTGTGGTCTTGTCTCTCTAGAGGTGAGCCCCACACTCACATGGATAGCTGTAAATCTAGTCTGCCAAACGAGCGGTTGAAAGTATCTAAATCTTAGACAAGACAGATAAGCAGCAACAGGGCCCTTATGTTTACACCTTGCAGCCCTCATCTGGAGGCTGCTGTCATAAACATGGATAGCTGCGTTGACCCCGCACAGAGCTGCTGCCCTTAAACAGTTTAGAACTCTGTTTTATAGTAGTAGTTGTAGTAGTAGTAGTATAGTATAATAGTAAACCTGCTAAAAAGACAATTGACCTCTTTTCTGTTGCCTGTGGACGTTTGCCTGTCCCATGTATTTTTCCTCATTCTCACTCTAAATTCTGAACCTTTGTACCCCTAAATGAATGAAATGTATGGAACAAATTTGCACATCATGTCATCCTGGTGAAAAAAGGGGCAGCGTTCGCACGGTAACTGCCAAAATAAAGAATAAGAAGACATTGGTGCACTCACATGGGTGTCTTGTTCCAAAAGGAACTGGATCCAATAAAAATCGGTCAGCCGTTTGACCCAGAAGTGAAAGCTGATTGTGACCATTCTTACTGCAGATTAAAGCCAGATGTTAGTGGGTTTTTCTGACCCGTGGCAAAGAGACTAAAGGCCCACTGTGTAATATCCAGGCAAACATTCTATTTCTGTCTGCAGTAATGGCATTGTATCTGTGTTATTATTAGTGTCATGTTTTATGGTAGCCCAGAACGGACAAAGAAAACACCTTTTGAGTTTTATGAAGGCTTTTATTGGTTGTTTTACATGTTCGGAAGGGAAGGGTGAAGTCAGCAGCCGCAACATGCAACTTAACGTCGAAATGCCACTCAAAGCCTATACACTGTACTTTACACACAGCGCTTATCCTGATGTTTTTCTCCTTGCTTTTCAATGTGAATACCCATTGGGAAGTACAGTAAATACTTTCAGTGTGATATTGAGTGTTTGAAATGATCATGCATTCGCTCGAAAGTTCACATTTCTCAGTTTCATCATAGGACATCTCAAACTGCTTGCTTTGGTGCTTTGGTGTCACAGAGGTGTCACAGTGCCGGAGTTTGACTGGAGTTTTGCTCCGTTATTATGAAACACGTCATTCTCTTCACAGGTGTTAATATTGTCCAATAATCTTCTCAAGAGGTTACCACATAGTATTGGAAATTTGAGGAAACTACGAGAACTTGACTTGGAGGAAAACAAGT
Source organism: Chascanopsetta lugubris (assembly GCA_016785325.1). NCBI lineage: Eukaryota > Metazoa > Chordata > Actinopteri > Pleuronectiformes > Bothidae > Chascanopsetta > Chascanopsetta lugubris. The sequence goes on from JAFBJT010106323.1 coordinate 20,796, forward strand.
TGGAATCTTTGCCTAATGAAATCGCTTATCTTAAAGATTTACAGGTGAGTTTCCCACCCCCTCATATATTTGCATCATCGTTATGAGTTTTATATGATATTTTTAGTTTGGAGAATCTTTCTTATATAGAAGATAGAACACGTGTTTTATTGGATAATCGTTGATTGTTGTTGCTCCCGTCTTTGGTGCCTCTTGATGTGTAATATATTTTGAAGTGTAGCTCAGGGGGATCATTTCTGTAAATGGATTTTGAAATGTTCAGCATTGAGCAACTACCAGTGTTGATAAAAGACGCTGCAGCTTAGCCCATGTAATTAAGCATACATTTATTTTTTTTGCTGTGTGTCTATTTTATCGTAATTTCTTTATCAAACACGACAAGAATGACATTTATTGTTATTACAATTGCTATTTGAAACCAAGAGTCTTGGCACTCAAATTATTCTTTTTTCCACTGTCTGTCTGAATATTTGAGAAACTATTTTTTGTCTTTTTGCTGTTTTTATTCTTAATAGAATAATTTCTCTCCGAGTAAAAAGTGCTTTCTCAAACATCCTGTGCTGTGACTTTCTCTTTAGAAACTGGTGTTGACAAATAATCAGCTGACTACGTTACCCAGAGGCATCGGCCACCTCATCAACTTAACTCATCTGGGTTTGGGAGAGAACCTGCTGCAACACCTTCCAGAGGAGATTGGTAAATACTCAAATATCCGAGAAACGCTCAGGGCTGAACAAATGCGACTGTACTACAAGCTGCTTCAGACATCATGTCATTTTGTCTCTGGAAGATTCATGAGAAGTCAAAAATTCAAATGTCCTGGGCGATTTTCTTACAGTTGTGACTTTTGTTGCAGAATTCTGTCGGAAAAACATTAAAACCTTCAAACGTGGACCAGTACTGATTTTTCTGTACTGGTCCTTTGGAGCTAACGAGGCAGTTAACAGATATGCTGCCAATTTACAGTAATAGTGAAAATCTTTTAGCCACAAAGGCTGCAGTCGTAACTTAACCATCGGGATGTCAGAGCTTAGCAGCTGACCGCAAGTCCAACCTGGACTTTTCTCTGTCGTGGAGTGATTGGTCCAGCCTGGCTAGGCTGTTTACTGTTTAAAGGTCAAGAGTTTAGGCCCAGATTAAAATGGCTGGAGGATAGAGATAATGGTGGTTGTATATTTAGAGCATTCAAACTGGGCCCAGAACTCAGTACCTGTAGTGTGGAGGTATTCTGGTCATCTCTCTGTGAGCTTTCACCCATGCAGCCTCGTCAACTTCTTCCAGAGGTCTAACAAATAATGAGCAGCTCATTTCATTTAGTGAATTTTGGACCGATGACCAGAAGAGACGGGGAACTTTGAGACATGAAATTATGTTGACATAATTTTGATCATTTTATTCATAGTTTTTCTTATCTCAGAAAAACTGTGAAATCTACTGGTACAAGTGTGTTGATTCATAGAATATGCTTTCTGTGCGTAAAGGTATATATATGTCTATATTGTTATATCAGTTGTGTTCTACAATCCCGTTAAACCATGTTTTCAGTTCAGTTTAGTCACTGTTATTGTCGGTGTGTCTGAGAGGTCAGAGCAGTTGACCTGTAACCAGAGGGTCAGAGGTTCAATTCCAGCCACCCCCATCCAGCATGCCAGAGTATCCTTGGGCGAGAAATGTAATCCCACGTTATCCCTTGTATGCCTCCTTTAATCTGGTGGACTCACCAATAGGGTCTATTGATGGAACTGAATTGGTGTTTGAAATCTGATGCCTCTTGGTTGTATCTCAAGGTGTTTTGCAAGCACATTCAGTTTCTCGACAGAATCCAGAGAAATGCCCTTCAGTCGTCTTTATTCAGATACTAGACGTGCAGTGGTGTGTTTCTGGGCAGAGATGCTGTTCTCTGCCCGTATTCTTCTTCTCTTCTAATTGTTTGGATGTAAACAGGAAATTACAGGGTGACAAGTGTTTGGACAAGTAAGTGCTGGTGGTTCATCTCATTATCTTACATAATACCATTACACAATGACCAACTTTGTCCCCGCTCCCCCAAAATCTGCATACTATATTCCTTTGAGGAGAGTGTTGGACCTTTGCGAAGGGATGAGTATCACGGAATGATATTCTAACTTGCGCCTGCCGTCTGGAGGCTGCATGTTTTAGTCTGATAAGAGTTTGATGTGAACTTTGCCCTGACTCCTGTCCTCAGGTACACTGGAAAACCTGGAGGAACTGTACCTCAACGACAACCCCAACCTACACAGCCTCCCATTCGAGCTGGCCCTCTGCAGTAAACTGTCCATCATGAGCATCGAGAACTGTCCTCTGAGCCACCTGCCTCCCCAGATCGTGGCAGGAGGCCCCTCCTTCATCATCCAGTTCCTCAAGATGCAGGGACCTTACCGTGCCATGGTCTGAGCAGAGAACAGCTCGATCCCAGTCCCACTTAACTCTCCACTCTGTGCCCTCTCGCCTGGCGGCCCCCATTAAGAGTGTCTCACACACTGTAAAGAAAACAGACTCGCCACAATCAGCGTCGAGAGGGGAAACGGAGGGAGGAGGAGGAGGAGAATGTTTGTTTCTCCATCCTCAGGCAGAAACAAGGTGAATCTTTGGAGACTTGACTCGCTTGTTGCTCCAGAGTTTATCACGGTCATTTTAGGACCCCAGCCACAACCCGCCCCCTTGCCCCCCCCCCCTGCTCATCTGTCATTCCGAATTATACAAGAGGAAAAATATTTCCATCTCTTTGCCAAAACTGAAGATATATAAAGTTATATATACTGAGTAACTGTGAGCTAAGTGGCAAATCTCTTAACCATATACACCATGCTCCCATTGCCAATGTATTTACAGTAATTACAAGCATCTATTATGTGAGCAAGGATACAATTGTATGCAAAAACAAAACAAAAAAAGTCTTTTGAACTTCACATTTACTGCTGCTGCCGTAATTTTAACTTGTCATCTTGTGTTTTTTTTGTTGATATTCCCTCTTTTTTTATCATCTTCCTCCAAATAACTTATGTTAATTGATTCTTGACCATACAGAACAAAGGTCTAATGATGGTGTTTTTCTTTCTTTTTTTAATTCTTTTTTTTCTTCTTTTTTTTTAACTGTGCCTATGTTTAGAATGATCCAGTGGTTCATTCCTAAACAACAATTGTCTATGAATATACAAAGATTATAAATTATTTCAATATTTTTTTTAATTATACTGCTGTTTTTTTTTTTTTTTACTTTTATTTTTGTAGTTTTTTTTGTGCTGTTGCATTAATCTGTTCAAACGGGCAATATCAGTTGTAAGGATAAGGGCGATTGGAGATCTTTCTAACAAATAGCAGCAGTAGTCGTTCAGCATTAAGCTAGTCAAGTGAAAGTATGAGAGATTCCAATCACGCGTCGTTTGGGGAGGAGGACATAAACTAGAGAGTTGGACTTGAGCAGAGAGCACTGCTCCCCCCTCCGTCTGTGTGTGATGATACAGTTTTGGAAAAGGGTCGGGACATACTGCAGGTGATGGGAGAAGTGCTTGGAGATACTTTTATATATGTATACAAATTCTGGTGGTTGCCTTGAGTGCAATTTTTTTTTAGTTATGTTTACTTGTTTTATATTATCGTCAGTGTTGGGCTGCAGAGCTGTAATCCAGTTGATCATTGACCAACATATCAAGCGTTTTTCCCCCTGAATCTGGGTCTTTGGAGCACGTGCTGAGTGTATCAGATCTTCAAACAAGGTTTCATAATAAAATATCCACAGGTAAATTCTTCTTGACACTTATTTGTTTGTAATACAGTTTTTTTTTTGTTTTTTTGTTTTTTTAGAAACAGGGTCTCCCCGAGAATATTACAACAAATATCCCCTTGATTTTAAAATCAATATTCTTTGTCCCACACTGTCCTGGCAATGCTGCTGCTCTCATGCACTTTTTTTTAAAGAAAACAAATAAAAACAAACAACAGCATTGGCACCCTTCATATTTAGACTAAAACACAACAGCCTCTCATTGATGATTTTGAAATGGGGACATTTGTTTTGTTTCATAAAGAAGTATTTTATGTCTTCAACGGTTTATCATGTATATTTGCATCATTTTCGATACAATGTTTTAGTTCCTCAGGCTCATGAGACACTAGTCATTCTCTGTGGGGGAGCTTTGATCCTGTCAAACTGTAAAAGAGTCTGTGTGGACAGGATTTGATTCGGTTCAAACTTCCATATCCTGCTTTCTCCAAAGTGACTTATCACGGTTCAGATCATTGTTTATTTGAAATTCTACGTTGGAGTGTTTTATTTTCTTAAACGATGAAATGTATATTAAGTTAGACATATTTCAAGTGACTGTAACATTAAAAGCCCCATCAAACGGTAAATCAAACCAAACATTTTAATTTTGAGAATGTGTTGTAACCCGAATATACTCAATCATGGTTCTGTTTTTGTACTGAAATGCGTGGGTCTATTTCTTTTCTTTCTCGCAGCAGCAGCAGCTTTGATGAGGCGTGTGTGTGTGCGTGTGTGTGTGTGTGTGTGTGTGCGCGCGCGCGCGCGCAGGCCATGGCCCCATTTCCTGCGTGGGGTCTTGTGGGAAACAATGTGCCGCTGCTTTCTAATTTACCAGCAGAACCTGTTGCTGCTTTTTGTATGGACTGATGCTGTATGAGAGGGGAGGGGAGGGGAGGGGAGGGAGCAGGAGACGGGAAACCATTAACTCCCCAAACTGATGCCGACCTTCATTCTAGAGAAAGAAACTAAAACCTGACAAGGGACAAATGCTCATATCTTTTTGTTTCCCCCCCTGATTCGGCCCTGTGGTTTCCTCACAGATCAAATGTTTTGGATGCAGAGATGAGATGACAACAAGGTGCATACTGGAGCAGTTACGATACAAGACTGTCAGAAAAATACGAAAAATATATTGTTAAAAAAAAAAGGGCTTTTCTGTGTTCATGCTCAACAACACAACGGAGGCATTGCATTCCTGGGTTTTATATAAAAAAAAAGCTTTGGAACTTTCCTCTTTTTGTATATTTTATTTCCTTTTAGCTGTAAACAATTGTGCGGAAATGCCTTCAACGAGTACTCCAGGGTGAGATGTGCATTAGGTGTGCAGCGAGAGTGCTGTGACCCATTTTACATTCATTTTCTCTGTTCGTACTTTTTTCATGTGCCATTCTGCGAAAGTAGAGATGTGTGGTGAAAATGATGATGATGATGATGAAGATGGAGCGGTTGGGGGCTGCAGAAACTGAACAGGGCTAATTGACTGGAGAGCATTTACCAGATCCTGGAATGTAGTGAGGATGTGCGGTGGTGCAGAGGGTGCAGGTCCCAGACCGGGCTGAAGGTGTTGCATCAAAGTGATGATGTCATGTTGCGTGTTGGTGTATCCTGAATAAACCCGTGAGTAATTGGTGTTTATTTTTCTATCGTCTGTGATTTTTAAAGGCCATGAGAGCGTCACAGAATCCAAGTCATTTCGCACCTTAAGCTCCCTTTTGCTTTGTTTAAACCTTCCGCTGGGTCTTTGTTGTTTCCTCCCCACCTGGTCTGTTTTGTACTGGAGCCAATCAGCATGTTGACGACATGCTTGACACGATGCTGTCCGGTTCAGAATCAGACGTTTCTTTTTTGTTTTTTCTTTTCTTTTTTCTTTTGCATAGAGGACTTGGACTCGTAGTGGCTGTGTGGTGTTTCTGCAAAAAGCTCCCTTCTTGTATATTTGCAAAGGGTGTTGCAGCATTGTGTTGGCGATGCTTCTCCTACTTAATCTACATTGACAAGCAGCCTTAATGGTCTTTTCTGTGTGTTTGTTTGGCTACTCCTTGTGTCTATGGCCACTGACTGTATTTGAGGACAAGCAACTGGTTGTGACGATGTACATTTGGATGGACTTTCTTTCTGTCTTATGCTTTAGTTCTTTCCTTCGACTCTGTACAGTGATCTGACATTACACAGGTAGACACAGTATTACCAGAATCTGTCATGTGATCAGAGTTTCACCACAAACAACCACCACCAGATCAATTGTGCAATGGAAGGAAAATGCCATGATGCTACCAAGGAGATGTGCATTGGCTTCTCTTTCACTCATCTTTGGCATTAAAGGGGTATTCCACCAAAACTGACTTGCTTTGTCAATGTACATATGCAGATTCTTTTCTTCTTTTTTTTTTACCAGCAGTCACCAGAAACATTTCCTTTGTTTTCTTCAGTCCTATCAAGATTGAGATCAGGGGCAGTGAATTATCAGAGACACCAACTAAATATTATATTTGTAAAAAAAAAAGAAAAAGAAAATTGAATTTAAATATTTCCGTCTCATCTACTCGGCTCATAATTGCATCAATCTCTGCAAACGCTCCCCCTCAGTCAAAACAAGCAACTTTTGGTGGAACAGCCCTTTTTCATGAAGCCGCCTGGGATGCCCCCTGAAACCCTGAATCCCATCCCCATGCACACACTCACACACACACACACACACACGCCCCTTCAAGAGCTCTCTCTCTCACACACACACACACACACTCCTCTGTGTACTATCCCCCATACATGTACTTGACTGCCTTACACACACCGAGCAGAACCTTTACGACCGTTCGATTCCATCAACACAAACAGATAATCACTTGAAGTTTACTTTCTTCCTTTCTTTCTTTCAAATTCTCTTCAATGTCAGTGAAGGTAAAGGGATGTGGGTCCATGGATTGAACAGACACCCAGGCTGAGGTTTTGGGTCAGTTGTCTCTTGGCCAAGCAGATGCAGACATGACTACCTCTACGTGAGTCTCCATTGCTAACCACAGTGACCAAGACCCAGTGTGAGGTGTTTGTGCCTGTGTACAGTGTACAGAGCTGCAGGGAGGCGGCAGGGGCTCGCGTTTGGACCAGCAATTCAGCAACTGTTTGTTTTTACTAAGCATTATTCTCTTGTTTTCATTTGATCTTTTGGTTTGAAGCCTTTTACTAAGTATTATTTGGCAAATGGAGAAAACAAAACAAAAAAACGAGAGAAAAAAACAACAACCCAATCCATTGATTTGTGTGCTTGGTTGTAAATGACAAACTTTGTCAATGCCGCCCCATTGTAAGACAGTTATCCTGAAACCAACGGGCTGCACAGAGCTTCTCTGCAGCGCAGTGAAAATGACCATGTTTGGTGATGTTCTGTATGTACATACATCTTTTTAACTGTAATAAACTGATAAATATTTACAAATTTATCATGTGCCGTGTATGTGTGTGTGTGTGTGTCTGGGTGAAGGATTGACTCACCGGAGACGGTCAATAGATCACTGATCCACTGTTGATGCAGACGCCACAATTCTGACTAAAACAATGTTTTAATCCTAAAAAATACTCTGATATTTTCCCTCTTGTGAAAATATAAAATTTGAATGACCAAGTTGAAACTCATCTTCCAATGGCGGACTAATACAATTATGAGTTGTTTTTTTAAAAATAGAAAGTAATTTAATATTTGACACTAGGAAAAATGTATGATAAAAATTGCAATGTTATAATGTGATTTTTGTTTTAGATTTTTCAAAAAAAAATCTTCAAAACTGGCTAAAGGCTGAGGATGTTATATTCATAAAATATCCTATAGTCACATTACTTTGCTCTCAGTAGTAAGACCTGTGCAACATCCCCTGAAAATATACTGTTATTGTTTAAAAAAGTACGAACATAAGTGAGTTTGTTGTGTGTAGAACTACCGATGTGAACCACAGCTCAAGTTCATGTATTTAAACATATTTTCCCTGAGAGAGAGAGAGAGAGAGAGAGAGAGAGAGACCGAGACCCTGTCAATGAGTGTCATACAGAAAGGAACAGAAACGTCCTGCTTCTCTCTGCTCACATGTCATCATTCATCAAACACGGGAGTGACACATCAGTCCGTGTGCACTTTGACTTAAAGCCTGATCTCTGATTGATTGTATCCGTGCGTCTGTGCATCACTTCACCATGTGTCAATGTCCCTGCTCCGTGTTATTGATCCATTGCATGATTCATGTATATCACCAATTCTCAGTGTGTGATGGGATGCTGCTTCAGTTGTTCTTGTGTTTCGGGATAGTTTTTAACAACTTTTTTTTTTAATGTACATTTATATTTATAGTGTTTTCTTCTTGACAGTAACCTGGGTAGTCTCTGCTTCAGTGCAACACTGCCCCCTGCTGGTGAATGTGAATGATAAAAGGAGCTCCAGCTGACTGCCACAGTCCATTTCTCCCAGGTCTCTGCACCTCATACAGATGTGATACTGACTTCAGGTTGTTTTTCAGAAACTGTCTTTCAGTTTGAGTTTAATCATAATTATTGTATGTTACTGTCAGTGATTTGCAGAGGAGTCCGTGCAGCTGCTTTTAAGAAGAAATAAAAGAATAAGTAGGTTTCAGAAAAATGAAACAGAATCAGATCAGATCAGTGACCGCTCATTTTCATTCTTGTCACATCTCTGTGAATACCATGCTCTCTCTCTCTCTCTCTCTCTCTCTCTCTCTCTCCTGCTGCTGACGACAGGTGTCACTGCATCCTCGTGCTTTTGTTGAGGCTCAGTGCATCAACAAGGCACAAGACAATTAGGAGATAATGTTAACCAAAAAAAGCTATTATTTCTCTCTCTCTCTCTCTCTCTCACACACACACACACACACACACACACACACGCTCACACTCTTCAGCTAAAAGCCTCCCACAGGGCATCCTGTGGCGTCAGCTGCTTCTCACAGGAAACAGAAGATAATCTCAAAACGAAGCACAGTCTTTCCAGTTTGTCTCTAAAGTCTAATGAATGACATCTGAGCAGAGACATGAGGTGATGCGCCTCTAACGATGACCTTCAGTGGTGATTCCTGCAGGAACTCGAACCCCTGACCTTATGCGAGAATATTGAAGTCATGTACAAAGTTGAAACATGTTAGAAATGTGTATTGAAATATGTTCTCTGTATATTGATCTATAATACAAATGACTGACACATTCAGTATATTGTAGATTGTATAAGAACATATATCATACATTCCTGATCCAGGTGTTTAACATATATGAGGTTTAGATGTATGGTGAATGTCCATTCTTTACATTTTGCAATATATACTTTAATAAGAAAAGATGTATTGACATAAATATGTTGTCAAAGATATTCTTGCTCATCTCACTGTACTCAAATTTATTTTCTGATACATCACATCATACATTTTTTTGAATACACTTTAGTTCCATCAGGGGTTGGCCAGTAAAACACAGGTGGACAAGTCACCTGTGCAGCAGAGCACAGCTGTGTGTGTGTGTGTGTTTTAGTGTGTGTGTGAGAGTGAGAGTGCACACAGTCTCATCCTGCTGACTGTGTGAGGACGTGCCGTGAACTCTGTTCGTCCACAGCCTCCTCCCTCTGTGCCCAAATCTCCCCCGGTGCGTTTGGACTCGACCACAGCAGGAGAGCGCAGTCGGCCCACCGAGCTGTGGGAGTGGGAGCAGGAGCCTGTGGTGAGAGTGGGGTTCGGCTTCCAGGAAGAGAGTGGGTTTGGGAAACGCTGAGTAATCCCCTGATGGATGAAATGTGTCCTGTGTGTGTGTGTGTTTGTGTGTGTGTTGTCTGTTTGCTGAAATAATGTAAACATCCCATCAGTGGTGTTTGCCCATAAAAGGGCAGGGAAGTGATTCGAAGTGAAATTCACCACAAGATGAAGCCGTTTCAGTGTAAGAAGCAGAAACACGTCTCATTTGTGGAGGTGAACTTTAAAGGGGCAGTGTGCAGGATTAGGTGAATGTAACTGTAAACACATGCTGTTTTTATTAGTATATATAAATTGTAGTTTTCATGACGCTTTATGATTAAAATAGCTCCTCTCTGTGGCGGCCGCCATGTTGTACAGTGGGCTAGAATGGACACACTTAACTCCTATTGCAGTTCCCCTACCTGCTCCACAGAGAAGGGTAGGATGAGGTTTTTTCTGAACTTCACCACTAAATCCTACACACTGTACCTTTACAGTTCAACGTGACTAAAAGGTCCAGTTAAAGGTGCAGTGTGTATGATTTCGGTTGTTTTTAAAACCTAAATGTTTAATTTTTTCCCATTAACCTTAAATGAGCCCTTTAATGTATATTTACATGAGGCGTGGGTCCTCTCTACGGGGGCTGCCATGTTTTTACAGTAGCCCAGAGTGGACACACGAAACATCTTTTGAGTTTTAATGACAACTGAAGTCGACCACAGGTTCTCCTGCATGTTCAGAAGGGTGAGGGTGAGGTGATGGATACAACATGCAACTTCACCTCTAGATGTCGCCAAATCGTACACCCTGCACCTTTAAAATTGACCTAATTTGAATAGACTTTTCGATATCGACGTCATTTTTGAGATTCTCGGTTACGTGGTGAAGCCACTTCATTACATTCCAGTCGAGTCAAACTGAATCATGTGATCAGCTTTTAAAAGTGACTTTTTAAAGTCGCTTCGTTAAACCGTCGTCATCCTGACACGTCCTCATCACCCGGAGAGAGTAAACACCCTCACGGGAAAATTAGTTTTAGTGGCAGATACAGGTGGATGTTTGTGTTCGGGTTAGGGTTACACACACACACACACACACACACACACACACACACACACACACACACACACACACACACACACACGCAGAAAACACAAGATGTGTTAAGGACATGGAGGATGAAGTGCAGTCTGACCCTGTTTGTGTCACTGCTGCAAAGTCTCACGTGTCAACACACAAAGTGTCCGGTCAGCAGTTTCCTCAGGGCAGAGTCTCATCAAACTGTCCCCGGCTCTGTGGCCCAGTGTGAGGGGACACAGGCCGGGGGAAGTCCCTCTGCTGCTGCTGCTGCTGCTGCTGCTGCTGCACATGAGGTGTGACAGCTAGATCAATAAATTAAGTTTGGACTAAGTAAAAAAAAACAACAACAACGCCTCTGCTGCTCACATCCACGTGGTGTAGCAGCTCTGATGGCTGCTGCTTAGCAACCAGTCCAGCTGCTGCACTGCAAAAAGTATCTCCACTCCTTCCCCCTCCTCCAGCTCCTCACCCTTTAGATCCGATCCTCACTTCAAGTCAGGCTTAGTGTTTGAGTTGTTGAGTCATTTCATTCTGTTTGACCTTATTACCATCTTATATTGTAATCGTTATTAATATTATTATTGGTATTATCTCTTTGCAGCCTTTATACTCGGGCTGGAAACTTTTTAAAGTGTCTTTTAAAACATATTTTGAAATACTAACAAGTCTAACACCATTGAGCTTGGGATTTAGCGTTGTCATTTTACACGTTCATATTTTCATATATATTCAAATGTATATATATATATAAAATCTGAACCATTGAATTCAGTGAATTAAGTTTGAATTTTTCATGTGTATGTTTTTAAACTGTTTGAAATCGTTCATTCCCATTTTCTATTCATCCTTTCACCACAGTCTGCGGAATCTGCTTTAAAAGTGAAAGTACACTGCTCTCTCCTGTCCATCAGTGTGTGTGCGCGTGTGCGTGCGTGCGTGCGTGTGTGTGTGTTGTGGAGTCAGACCCGCACCAACACAGTGACCCGGGCTGCTTGGACACTTTTTGCAGTGTGCGGGTTATAAAGAGAGGGAGTGGTGCAGCCTGGTGGAGAAGACACACACACACACACACACACACACACACACACACACAGTGAAACACAGACGGACTGAGAGAACGAGAGAGAGAGAGAGAGAGAGAGAGAGCGAGAGAGAGAGCGAGCAGAGAGTGAGTGAGTGAGTGAGAGAGAGAGTGAGGCAGCGGCAGAGCCCCGGTCTAACATGATTATCGCTCTATTAGCTCCGGCACCGAGCGGCAGCGGCTGTAGATGCGGGGCAGGGATGAGTGTGTGCGCGGGGAGAGAGGAGGAGAGTCCGGGGCAGAAGCTGACACCTCGTCCCTGCGCCTCGTGGATCTCATCCCACTGATCTGAGCGGGAGTTGACCGAGCCCCTCCGGCTCCGGACAGGCTGATTCTCCCGCTGCTCTCCACAGGTGAGGACCTTCATCAAGTGTTGTTTGGACTAGGATTCTTATGTTTATTATTGTTGTTATTATTATATTATTGTTATCATCATTATTACTGTTGTTATTATTAGAATTATTTTTGTTGTTGTTGTTAGTATGAGTATGATTATTATTATTATTATTATTACGAGTATGATGATGATGATGATTCCTATTATTATTATTATCATTCTTTATGTTTACCTTTTTGTCCTTATCGGCACCAAAGGGAGACAAAGCAGGAGTTTCACGTGGTTGTAATGGCTGCAGATGAACAGTGTACGTAGTTTATAGAGAGAACACATGTGAAGGTCTGACTCTCCCTCCTGTGTCCTGGCAGACAGATTATAAATCATCCGGTGGAGGCTGCACCATGACAGAGAAGCATCCAGCCTGCCAGTCCTGGCAGGAGTGATCCCGCCGCCAGCGCCGAGCCGCCAGCTCCGTCCCCTCCCGCGGATGATATTTCATTAGCCTCGGCTGAACTCACTCGCGAGAAGTGGGCCGACCCGCTGCGGCCATGGGCTTGGACAACGACACCAACCAGACCGCCTCGGAGGTGGCGTCGTACAGCCTGCGCATGTCGCTGCCGCTCACCGTGCTGGTGAGCATCATGATCCTGCTCACCGTGTTCGGCAACGTGCTGGTGGTCATCGCCGTGTTCACCAGCCGGGCCCTCAGGGCGCCGCAGAACTTGTTCCTGGTGTCCCTGGCGTCCGCCGACATTCTGGTGGCCACCCTGGTGATGCCCTTCTCCCTGGCCAACGAGCTGATGGGATACTGGTACTTTGGGGAGGTGTGGTGCGAGATCTACCTGGCCCTGGATGTTCTGTTCTGCACGGCCTCCATCGCCCACCTCTGCGCCATCAGCCTGGACCGCTACTGGTCCATCACGCAGGCCATCGAGTACAACCTGAAGAGGACGCCGCGCCGCATCAAGTCCATCATCTTCATCGTGTGGGTCATCGCCGCCGTCATCTCCTTCCCGCCGCTCATCACCATGGAGAAGGAGAACAACGAGAAGGAGCCCGTGTGCAAGATCAACAACGACAAGTGGTACGTCATCTCCTCCTGCATCGGCTCCTTCTTCCTCCCCTGCCTCATCATGGTGCTGGTCTACGTGCGCATCTACCAGATCGCCAAGAAGAGGACGCGGGCGCCGCCCGGGGACAGGAGGCGGAAGGAGGCGCCCAAGGCCACCGCCGTGGCCGCCGCGGACCTGAAGGAGAACGGCGTGGGCGCCGAGGACCGCCTCTGCCACGAGAGCCTGAACGGCAAGAGGGAGGCGGAGCTGAAGAGGGAGGGCGAGGCGGGCGAAGGAGAGGAGGGGGCGGACGAGGACAAGGGCGAGGTGAACGGCGTGGACATGGAGGAGTCGTCCTCGTCCGACCACAAAGTCAACAACCCCTGCTCCCTCAAGCGCAAGCCGTCCAGGGGGACGACCAAGCTGTGCCGGATCAAACCCGGCGACCACGAGCACGTCCAGCAGCGTGCGCAGAGCACCAAGGCCAGCCGCTGGAAGGGCCGGCAGAACCGCGAGAAGCGCTTCACCTTCGTGCTGGCCGTGGTCATCGGCGTGTTCGTGGTCTGCTGGTTCCCCTTCTTCTTCACGTACATGCTGCAGACGCTGTGCGAGTCCTGCCCCGTGCCCGACACGCTCTTCAAGTTCTTCTTCTGGTTCGGCTACTGCAACAGCGCGCTCAACCCCATCATCTACACCATCTTCAACAACGACTTCCGGAGGTCCTTCAAAAAGATTCTGTGCCGGAGGGAGGTGAGACAGTACGTATGACGGGCCGCGCCCTCCGCGCGCATACTCTCTGTGACTCGGTGTGGACGGACCGCCGACCCGCGGGACCCCTCTCTGTGGATGTAACAGCAGGACCAGACTGCGAGCAGCCGCAGACCCCCCATGTTCCTTCTCTTCGCATCGGCTTCAACGCGACCCCAAAGCGGACAGAGCAGAACAGAGCGCCACCGTGACGCCATTGTTTTTATTTTAAATCTCATTTTTATTTTTTTATATCGAACATAGTGTGAAGTCCATGTCATGTGTTGTATCTTATGGCAGTCCGTTGTACAAAATGAACCACATATTATGTCCCTTTTGTTGATGATGATGATGATGATGAAGAAGAGGAAAGTGCTGGAAGATGATGATGATGAGGATGACGATGAAAACGGTGACAGAGATGATGAAGATGATGAAGTTGATAATAAAAGGATGAAGGTGATGATGATGATGTTGATGACAAAACTAGTTTGTAAAAGACTAGAATCCATTGCATTAGAAGGCCTCAGCCTAACACACAAACACACACACACACACACACACATTTGTTCGTGTGTCTTAGTGAGGACACTCATTAACATAATATATTTCCTAGCCCCTCACCCTAAACCTTAACCACCCCATCTAATGGACTAACCCTCACCCTAAAATGATGTTTTAACCCTCACACAGAAGTTAGGACCAGTAAAACCTCCTCACTCGGTTGGGTATTTTACTCAGATGGTCCTCACAAAGACACAAAGAACACACACACACACACACACACACACACACACACACACACACACACACACTAGCAGCAGAAGAGCTCCAGTAGAGTCTTTAACACACATGAGGTGAGGATCTTGTAAACTGCCTTCGGATGATGTGTCGTCGTGATTTAGCACAAAAAAAAAGCTTGGATGTGAATGTGCTCTCAGGCCGTGATCGGATTTGAGGAGAGTTCCCTCGGTGAGATTAAAGGCTGCTGCGATCCTCTCGCAGCGGCGCAAAGGAAAAGTGGACGAGGGGGATGAACCCTCGGCTCCTCTCTCCATCAGGAGAGTCGAGCCTTCGACCAGGAGTCCATCTCTTAATGACTCTGCAAAGAACATCATCACATGATCTCTAATCATCCTGCTGATAAAAAAAAAAAAAAACGACCTATTTTATTATGTTCTCTGCTGTGTGTGTGTGTGTGTGTGTGTGTTTGTGTGTGTTTGCACATGGGCCGCAGATTTCACAGTCAGGTCAGGAATCAACAAGGACAGATGAACACATGTTGAAATGCGGGGCACGGGAGGTGGAGGAGCGACGCTTCATTTGGCGCCGGCTGTTATCGCGGCATGCGTCATTAAGTGAAGACGTGGGCCCGTCAGAGCAGAACCTGATTGACTGGTCTCTCTGCTCGTTTTATAATCTCCCGCCATCAACTCTGTGGAGGACGAGTGAGTAGCGCAAAGCGGCGGCGATTATCTGTGCGGTGAATACAGAGGATCGGCGTTTGCCTCTCAGTGGAGCCCGTCTGAGTGAATGGATTCCGTTTGACAGTCAGGACGGCAAGCTGAGCGCCGCTGCCCTCCGAAAGCTAAATGCTTCATCTGGGACTTTTCTCTGTATGTTCGCCGACATCCAGCAGCCGCTCCCCCCCCACCCCCCCGCCCCCCGTCCTCCCAGCACCCGGCCCCCCCCCCCTCCCCCCAACCCCCACCCCGCCTCCCGCCCCCCCAACCCCCTGGTGGCCAGTGGAGCCGTGGCGTTAGTTTTCGGCCGCTCGAATTCTGCTGGCGCTCTGAGTGTCTCCCTGCACGTTTACAAACTCTATAAGTTGTGGCGAGGCTGTGAGAAACAAGGGAGTGTGTATTTGCAGCCCATATAAACACACTGAGGAGGAGGAGGAGGAGGAGGAGGAGGGCCCCCACTGGACGGACGGGTTTGCTGGAGTCGTGCTGATGCTCCAAATCCAGTGGGGAGTGTGTGGTGGGAGACTGTGGGAGATGCTGTCAAGAAGAATGTAATAAAGGTCAAGATGACTTCACATGGCAGCGCAAGGCTCCGAATAGCAAACTCAACACAGCAACGCTCTCCATGTGATCTTATGTGTAAGAATAATAAAGACAGATGTTTTTTATTAAAGGTGCAGTGTGTTAGATTTCGGTCATTTTTGTCGCTTCTAAGAAAAATATTACAAAACAATGACATACTGATATTTTCATGAATTTTTTATCACCTAAATGTGTGTTTTTGTTTTTTTTTACCGTTACCCTTCAATGAGCCCTGGAATGTATATTTGCATGGGGAGCGGGTCCTCTCTACGCGGGGGCCGCCATGTTTGTACAGTAGCCCAGAGTGGACGTCCGAAGCATCTTCTGAGTTTTAATGACAACTGAAGTCGACCACAGGTTCTCCTGCGTGTTCAGCAGGGTCAGGTGATGGATGCAACATGCAACTTCCCCTCTAGAGGTCACCAAATCATACACATGGCACCTTTGAGTTCTTTGAATTATTATCCTATGTCCCGTCTTTACACCTGACGTCTGTAGTTGGATACTGTCAGACCACATGACAGCGCATGCGTAGATACACGTGAAACAGCCCGACCAGCACCACATGTGGGCACAGATGTCAAAAATGCAAATGAACTGTGTTTCCAGTCCGTCTACAAAAACTCTGTGGGTGGTCTCCGCTCTCTTGCATGGCTCAAGATCTGCAGGCGTGGAACCCACAACCACAACCTGCACATCTACACCTGTGAGCACGAGACCTGCAGCCTGACGCAGAGCCACGTTTCTGAGAACCGGTGAAAACCCAAGAAGACGGCCTTCACAAGACGTGCACTTTTGGAGAACAACACCATCCTTTGTTGTTACCACGATCTGGAAGATACAGATGGTAATGGACTGAGGAGTTCAAGGGCTCACCAAACACAGACACAGCCCTCTACTCCTGAGCTGCAGAGCATCGTTGTCGTCCTTCACTTCCACCTGGACGTAAGTTGCAGAGAAGAAATCCCTGCCTTTTCACTTGTGCTGCTCCTCATGAGTTGCGCCGTCTGTCACTAAGCAACCAACCGCAAACGGGCATGTGTATGATCAGTGCGCGCTAATGGCCGTGTAAAATGCATTTCCAGGTGTGTTGGAATGGATGGAGACGGAGAATGTGCCGAGAAGCCGCAATGAGCGGAGCTGCGGTTGCTGTTTGAAATAGTTTCGCGCGTTCGGCAGATCGGTGTGAACCTAACCTCTGACACGGCTGGGGGAAAAAAGGGGCGGGACTAATCCTCTAAGATTGACTTGGTGTTTGAGTGCGCCGATACATGTGTTTATGTTCGTCTTGTTTTGTCCTGCTCTTCCTCTCTGCCTGTCTCTCTGTATCTCACACATCACCAAGCAGCAGTGATATCATTAGGCGGATGTGCTTCCTGACAGCCTATTGGAAGAAGCCAGCTGTTGAAGTCAGCAGACACCCCCCCCCCCCCCCCCCCCCCCCCCCCCTCGCGCCCCCCCTTACACACACACACACACACACACACACACACACGCACGCACACACACACACACACACAGACTTCGCCTCTGGGAATCGGGGCATGGATCATCAGGTTAGAGTGCACATCCATCTTGAAAAGGCGCAGCATGGCGGCTAAGTGCAGCCACCATTCACACAGACAGGCACAAAATGTCAGGGCTGCAGAAATCATACAGGAACAATGAAGTCCATTCAACTGCTGCGTATTCCCGTGTTTGTTCCCCTATGTGTGTGTGTGTGTGTGAGTGTGTGTGAGTGTGTGTGTGTGTGTGTGTGTGTGTGTGTGTGTGTGTG
>JAFBJT010106323.1:38480-53480 GCA_016785325.1 Chascanopsetta lugubris
GTGTGTGTGTGTGTGTGTGTGTGTGTGTGTGTGTGTGTGTGTGTGGTGTGGGGGGCGGGGGTTGCATTGTGCATCTGTAAATGTAGGTGGCCGGGGGGTGAAAAGGTCACCGTGATGATGAGTATTGATGACTGAGGCACCCACATATTACAACCTGCACACATTTGAGGTGGCTGCCGTTTACATAATTACTCACAGCGTTGGCGATGACTCACTGTTGTTCACTCCCACTTTGGTCCCTCGTAGCGTCTTCACAGGACGTCGCCGTTTGCGATCCAAGCGCCACTTCAGACGCCATCTGAGCGAGGACATTTCTATCGTCTGCCGTCTCCTCTTTTACAGATGACTCTTAAAAAAAAGGGCTTCATTTAAAGCCGGGCCTCCGTCTTGTTAACGGCGAGCTGATTAGCTGTCAGGCCTCCGGGTCTGATTGTGGATGCAAAACAACGGCGGGCAATGGATATTTCCCTGGAAAATAATTTGTCCAGACAAATTATTTTCCAGCAGCTCATTATGACCGAGAACAATCAGCTCCCATCGTCCCAGAGACCACACAGCATTAAAGCATATGATTATTAGACCTGTGAGGTCTGATGTGAGTGAAGTAAGACGAAGATATCGAGTTTGACGTTTCAGTGTCTTGCCCATAGAAAACATTCAGCAGAGGTAGGATGAAGTGTTGAGTTTCTTCATGGATAATCTGACTTTATTTTTTGGCAAATCTGGATTGTGGAAAATATGAAGAATCAAATCTGGATTATAGAGTGATACACTGCATATAGTATATCACACATATCTTTTTTAATTAATCTTATATTGTCTCTTGGCTTCCCTGGACATCATGCTTTATGGGAGGAGCTGTGGCTGACTACGCCCCCATCAGGAAGTGGGTGGGGCATGCGCCTGGGGGGGTGGGGCTTCCGGGTTGAAGTCCCGGTGTTTACTGAGAGCTGATGTGGGATCTTTAGAGGTTTTTGTTTTCAGAGATGCTGAAAGAGACAAAGAGGCTGAGAGTGTGTTTTTACAACTTTGTCAAAAAGTTGATTTTTGCACATTATGTCCTCCTGTTTACAGAATTAAAGCTCTGGTCTAACGGTCCAAATCACTTCCTCTCCTAACGGCTGTTCCCACGGGTAACAGCATGAGGTCAAGGAACGAGGAGGAAAGTGGAAAGATAAAGAAATGAGAGAGGGAGGGAGAGAGGAGGAAGAGGAACTCCACACTGCTTTAAAAAATACTTTATCACGTATAAGACACAAACAGACTTGTTGAACAATGTCAACAAAGTGTTGCACAATTACAACTGAAAATAACAGATTTCTTTTCATTACCGAAACAAAATAAAACAAATATAAATGTTGAAATAAAGCAATAAACGAAGGTAATACATGAGATAATCTGGTTCTTTCACTTGAAATTCACTTTTCAACCACAGTCTTGATCCACTGCTATTGAACGTAGCCTCCTTTTCAAGCTCCTCCCCTCCCACCTGGAAAACCAGGCCTGATTTGAATCACCTGGTTCCTCACTTCCTGTTTGCTCCTCCATGTTTTGTGGTGCTCCTCACACATACTGCACAGGTACGTAACATACATACATACACACACACACAGCTGCAAAATGGAGTTATATTATGGTTTAATAACTATGGTAACTGTGGACACTGGTTTAGCGGCTAGTGCGGCTAACTGGTTAGCAGCTAACCATTGTGTGTAGGCCCCTGCTGCTGCTGCTGCTGCTGCTGCTGCTGCTGCTGCTAGCTGTTCCCTCACCTAACAAGCCATGTTTCATCAGCCTTTGCTTGTTTGTTTGTTTTCAACTTTGTTTCAATACACAAAACTTAAAGACTCATATTAGAGTGTTAGTAATTTGATGCAGCTTGATAGAGTATTGTTGGGCCTTGGTGTAGGTTTTACTAGGAGTCATCCCAGTTTGTACAGGCTCCTGTAGCTAATGTAAAACACTAGTAGTATATCATCTTTAGTTGTGTTCTTCACCTACAACCGTCAGTGGACTGGGGAAAGTCATCATGGTATGTGTGATTGGTTCAGCTGTGTGTGTGTGTGTGTGTGTGTGTGTGTAACTTGCTGGTTAGTCAAGGATATTATAGTGTAAATCCTCCTCAGTGTAGTTTCTTCAGCTCACTGATGTTCAGTTCTGGTTTGTTTCACTTTAATTCTGGAATCTGATTAAGAGCATGAGTGGAGATGCAGGGTGACCCGGTCAGCAAACACGTGTCTTTACATATAGATCTCTCTCTACACCACAGTCTACAATTGTTCAATTCACTTAGTACACCAGGGGTGTACAAACGGGCCAATGAAAAATGGATGGCGGGCCACAGTTGGCCCGCGGGCCGGACTTTGGACATGCCTGTAATAGACGCTTTTATCCAGAGTGATGTAAATCACAAGCTAAGATCTTGACAGGAGGATCAGGATAAGTGTTGCAAACTGCTATAAATTCAGGTGGACACAGGTGCTGTTTGTGTTTGTATTGTTTTTAGAAAAATAAATAGACGTATAAGACAACCTAAACATCTGGAACAACATCACAGGGCCATCAACAAATGCAATTTCTACTGAATAGTGGACCTGATAATAAACCGAATAAACAACCAAACAGAAAAGGTTTCATGTTCACAATCCACATTGATGTTTATCATGTGTTCCAGTTGTGTTGCTCTGATGGACCACCTACCTGTCACACATCAATCCTGACTGGAGCAGCTGATACATCCTCACTGGTGTTTTGCAGCATTGGTGTATAGGACTGTTATGATGGAGCGTTAGTCGGTGGAGGAAGATTAAAGGAAAGGAGCGACACGTCTTAGCAGGATGTGTAGATCTATAATTATCACGGATAAAAGCAGCAGACTTGTGCTCTCTTCTCTCTCAGCGCTGGAAGTTGTTTGGCAGATGGCAGAAAGGAGTGTGCGTGTGCGCGTGCGCACGCGTGTGTGTGTGTGTGTGTGTGGTGAGGTGGGAACAGTAGCGAGGGTGTGAGGTACAGTGGGGCAGCAGCAGTGGGCTGCTGAAGTGTCTATAATGACAGTGTGGTGTGTATAGGGACGGACGTGCAGAGATGATACCTGCGCCCACTGCTGTCGCTTCGTCGTGATTATAAAGGGACAGTTAAATTATTTAAGTGTGGGTCTATTGTCACTGGACTGCGTACATTAAAGAGTATACACTTCCTGTCACAGAGGGACACAGGAGGAGTGAGATTCAGACTTTTTGCTGTTGACAGAGACTGTAGAAGAATGTATTGTCGTTAGTTTTCGGATGTTCAACCTCAATATGTATTTTCTTGCAGAGGCGGCTGGAATGTGAGTGTTGCACAATTAGCTGTGTGCAGTACTCGTGTTTGCCATTAAACAGACTCCCCTGAAGCATGGCTGTGACTTCATATATTCACGTTGTGTTCACCCCCCTTTTTTGTTTTTCTCCATCGCAGAAGCTCCACTGCTTTTAATCTCATGACCATCGCTAAAGGACTTTTTTTCCTGTTTCTAAAAACTTGAGGTGATGACGTTTTCACAGTTTGGCACCATGAAGAAAAACAAAGTCACAAGTGGAGTTTGGTGGTGTGCGTTTCTGCTTCGTATTCCAACCTTGTGATTCCTGGTGTCCACGCAATCTATACACTGGCAACGTTGTCCTGGCACCACAAGTCCAGATAGACCATAATAAGCAATTTTACACCGGTGCATTCAAAGGGCACGATACTAGAAATGAACTCCAGGATCCAGAGCACTGCCCCATTGTTTTATGTAAACTGCACACTGTATACAACCGGAATGGGCTGTGGTGTTTTATACCAAACAGTACAATAAGACGTAAGACCTTTTAATATTTGGTCTGTCACTCATTTGTTCTTTGTGATCACAAATGTCTATAGTCCAGCAGCAGACATCCGACGGGCTAATATTTGTCCTGGATTGTCTCTGTTGTCAGAGCTAAAGCCTCAACAGTCTGTGTCAGGGTGCAGAGATAGAGTGACTGCAGAAGAGTGTTGTCACAGTAAGTGTGTGTGTGTGTCTGTGAGTGACACTTAATCATATCTCCAGGATGATGTCTTGATTGATTTCGATGTAGCTCTGCAAGCACCCCAAACTATTCTTCTCGGATGTCGAACTTTAACTTAAAGGTACAGTGTATGAGAATTCAGTCCTTGAGCTCTATTGGCAGAAATGGACTATTGGAAAATCATGATGATGTTGTCATTTGTCATTCATATACAATCACCTGCATGTATGAATTGTTGTCTGATTTTCTTACATTGAGCCCTTTATATTTACTTTGGGAGCGGGTCCTTGCCACAGAGGATGCCATGTTGGTCCAACTTGTTTTGATCATAGACTGTAAAGGACGATGGCGGTAGAGTCCGTGACGTCACCCATAGGTTTCTGCAGAGTGCTTGTGGGGTTTTTAGTGGGCGGTTCATTCACCGCCATCTTGCCGATGACTAACTCCTCCTAGTTCCTGGTTCATCCAAAAATGTGTAGTTTGTACCAGACTTTAAACAGGTTTCATTCACCTCAAAAGTTGGGCATTCTAACATGGGAGTATGGGGATTGACTTTCTTATGGAGCCAGCCTCAAGTGGCCACCCTCTGAACTGCAAGTATTTATGTTTCAGTATTGGACTCATCCGTCAGCCCCGGAGGTTAACACGTAACGCCTAGGTGCGTATGAGCAGCTGAAAGAGCAGGGGAGTGAAGTCTTGTGTACTCTGCTTTTCTTCCATTAGTAAATGCTGTAAACAAGCATTTTTTGGAAATGGGTTCCCAGCTGGAGATGTTTGTAAAATGTACTCCGCTCAGTAAATGTGCAGACAGAAATTGATTTTTTTTCCGTTCGGTGGGTTAAGAAGCTCTCAGACTGTTGGATGCACACACAGCCTGCAAGCTTAATATCAAATCAGCAGTGTGGTTTCAGGTATGATTGTTGTACTTCCTCGAAGAAAAGTATATTTACAGTATATACACAACCAAACACAACAACATTACAGTGTTCAGCCTTGTATTCATGGAATAACAACAAAACCCTTCGAACAAAATAATAGATTCTAACTTCAAGAACCATGAGTTCTTTTAACATCATAGTTACAATACCCAACCTACTGAGCTGGAACATGGCTGCCGGTCTTGTTGAGGATATATCTGAACACAACGTCACAAAAAATACTGTGTGGACTTGTCTGAAGTTTAGTATCAGGGCTGTGTGACTGGTTGTTTGATAGAGATGAGGCCCAAGAATGAAATGTCTAAAACCATTCAGAGGAAGTGATTGGCATAAAAGTGTACAGGACCTTCGAGATGCAGTCACCTCGACGCATAAAAACCCCCAGAGTGAGCGGAGAGTATAGGTTCCCATGGCAACAATTGTTTTAGCTCAGTCACTCGCATTCTTTGTCGTCTGTTTCCTGCTCATTGTTGAAGCTGAGGTTATGAGTCTTAAATATGTCACAGTGTGAAGGCCTCCTGTCCATTATCACGCAGAGTCACAGTGTGTCTCCTCTGTAGCTCTTATGATATTAGTCATAAGATGATTATTGTTTTCATCCATCCTCAGCCAAAACTGCAAATTCCACTCATTTCCTGTATGAACGCTCCTGTTGTTTTCCATCATTTTAAATTCATTTTGGGTAAAAGTGAAACGACAGGAAGTAGACCTACAAAATAATGACTCTCGAGTGTGCTCCAGCAGGAAACAAGAGTATTCTAAAAGTCTATCTAACACAGTGGTGCCTCCCCCCATTACGTCCGCATTATTGCTTTCCTCTGTCAGGCGGCAGCTGCAGTTTTCTGATCGACTCTCTCCTGCAGCGCTATCCGAGCCGCGATCTTAATTCGAGTGGTAATCTTCAGTGAAACGCCACATTATAAGAATGTAATTATGCACACAAGAGGAAACAATTCAACTCGTCATTTCAAGTCAGGTGAGCGAGTCGCCGCGTTATCTCAGAGATACACCCACCTCTCATCCGGCTGTGCATCGTTCCCGGGCACGCTCAGAGGTGCTTATTTCCTACAGAGAACCAGCACAAGTCAAGTCAGCTTCAGGTTAATATAAATAATACAGTAGCTTGAAAAACCTTTCCGTAGAAATCAATTGCAGAGCTGGGAACATGCAAATCATTGTAAAAATGTGTTAGATATGCTCCAGGTAATTATCACGGATGTATTGAAAGGGGCGCGTCAGTGAGCATGAATTCAGAATGTGATCTAACATGTGGGTGTTATTATAATCGATTCCATTTGTTTTATGGCGATTGATGGATGGATGTAGGTGTTGGCGGAAAATATAATATTGATGCAATGGAGACAGGGTGGAAAGGAGGAGATAGTGGCTGGGTAACACCTGAGGATGGTCTGAAACGGTGCAAAACAAATCGCTTATTGAAATTAGAGGCAGGTTTGCAGGCAGCAGGTATGTTTCCTCTGAAAGAGATGGAGAGAATCAGTCAAGTGAGCACACAGGCCACTTTGGGTGTGGGGGGAGGGCAGAGTCCATCTTGTGCACAAGCCTTCTGCTCTATTTGCATGGCAAGATCCTGAAAGCTGCTCAATCCTGTGTTTATTCCATCCCACCCAAACCGCACTCACACTGTCATCTTCTCGTGTAGCAGCCCCCTCTGATGTGATTCTGCCTCGTCCCTCCGATGACAATAATCCCATTTTCCCTGAGACAAAAGGCTCATCTTTCATATCACTGCCACTGCTAAATTAGTTTGAGGCCCAGCTATGGAAAATGGACATGATAGCCCATATTTATGGCTGAATTGGGTTATGTGGCCGGCAGCTACAAATGGAAGAAAACCACCGGTATTCTCCCTGGAACACTTCCAGCAAATCAGAGGGTGGCGGCGGCGGCCAAGTAGTGTGTACATTAAACAGTGGAGCGGTTGAGGGTTTGTAGCCTCTGGGATTGTGACTGAGTTACAGCGTTCACGGGGAACTGCTGTGTATTAGTCGAAGAACAGAATGACTTTCATGTTTGAATCTGCACAAATTGACATTAACTTGATTTGTGTGTTTTGAGAACACCTCCGGAGCCAGGTAAACATGGGCTCCAAAGCTGCATAACACGACTCTAAGAATAGGGGAGTGTCGTTTCATCACTGAAGTTACAGATTAAGACAGATAAAAACATCCAGACTGCTCTGATCGGCCAACTGGCCTTGTCTCTCGTGATTGGTCAGCTGCTCCCAGCTAGTGTCCTGTCAACTAACATATCTGACTGACACTGGCATCAGCTCAAACAGGAAGTAAAATAAAGACAAAGACAAGGTGTTGCAGCAGTACAGATTGATGAGACACCTGTTGCATACCCAGAACACCCATACAACACATCAAAGGACAGGACAACAGGTACAATGCACAATAGGACTCCTTTAGTCAACACAAGGAGTGAGTTGAGAAAGTGGAGGCGTTCAGCAGATGTTCTTACAGTCGTCGCCTCCTGTTTAAAATTTGAACGGGAACAAGAATATTCATGTATATTCATATTCATATACTGCACCTGTATGGTGATTCTGGACCAAAGTGAATCCCTATGGCAAC
Source organism: Chascanopsetta lugubris (assembly GCA_016785325.1). Classification (NCBI taxonomy): domain Eukaryota; kingdom Metazoa; phylum Chordata; class Actinopteri; order Pleuronectiformes; family Bothidae; genus Chascanopsetta; species Chascanopsetta lugubris. The sequence goes on from JAFBJT010106323.1 coordinate 46,047, forward strand.
AAAATTACCAAAGTTTACATTTGTCTCTATTTGAATTGAAGGATTGAATTGAAATGCAGTAAGTTGCTCCATTATTTCGTCTTTTTAATAACAACATATCCAAGAAATAACATTGTGAGTTAAAACCATCATCAGCTGCTCATGACAATATTCCTGCATTTGTTGCCAAACAGGTAAAACAATCATTATTATTGCACTATTGTTCATATATTTTCATTGTCTCTGAAAACAAGTGTTGTTTCTTCTTCTCTTGTTCTGATCCATGATGTTATTATTTCTCTGGACTCATGTTCATTTCACAATTTTTCTCCAAATCATCCGAGTCTTTTTCAGTCAGAGAGTCTAACTGAATCCTGCCAAGCAGCTATCGTTGAAACCACTCCTCTTAGATGGTGCTCTGCAAGTCATTGAACTAATTACTAGTGCACTTGATGATAATGAATTCATACCTATCCTTTTTATAGACCCCTCAAAGGCTTTTGGACTTCTAACAGAAATCAGTTTAGCTAGATGACTCCGTGGGGTCCCGCAGGGGTCTATCCTTGGACAAAGGTCCAAGGATAGACCCCTTGTTGTTTATAATAATGATTTGATCATTTGACTCATTCAGATGTCAATACTTTGATCAGAGAAACTATGCTGGGTCTAACAGTCTCCTCCAAGTGGATTGAATGAATTTTTGAACTTTTCCTACATTTCCAAACAAAGTTTCGGTCCTCCAGAGACAGAATGGTTAGAATGGCTCCCTGATCAAAATCACACGTCTCATCTGCGCCTCTACAGACCCACTTTGTCTAATGTTAATGTCAGATGTGTTTTTTTTTTTTATCTATGAAATGTATTCACGTAAAGGGAGTATTTTTGAGCAGTTCAAGACTTAAAGTACATTCATTCTTCTCCAACTCATCAATCTATGAATCCTCCTAATAGTCTGACAAGCAGAGGGACATTTTCCTTCACATTTAAAGGTGTCATATTTTGGGATGGGTTTTCTCTCCTGGCTGAAAACTGTTCAGCGTTTTAAAAAGATGCCTTGAAATATATTTATCCACTGTTTCTCAGCCCTTATTAATCTATGTTTACAATTGTGTTTGTTTTTTATTGCACTGTTGTTTTTTTGTGGATGCACTTTACACGATCATCTTCATTTTTAGATTATTGCACATTTTTGTGACCACAGTTATTCTGGTCTGCCTAATTTTTTCTGCCTATCTTTGCTATTTTACTTATGTATTCATTTATGTTTTCATCTATTGTCATTTTGTGTCATTTATTATACAAACTAAACTAACCAACAGCATGGTGGAGGCGCGCACCCAAATAAAACCAAACCATATCAGTCAATCTAAAGAAGTGTGCACCTGGAATATGATTGAAACCAAAACTACTGTCTGATTTTCGTCCTGTATCCACTCCATGTGGATGTATTGTTATTACATTTTCAGCCAAGTCCAAAAAACTAATCAGTGAGGATGAACATTCTGTTCTCGGCTGAATCAAGAGGCAGTTACAGACTGTGAGGTTCTAATCATAGTTCCATCCACTTTTGACTTATCTGTCTGAGGCTTCAGCTGCATACATTTGATGCCAGCACTTCAACATTCATTAAGGAAATTAAAGTCTGCTTAATAATGCAGTCTAATGGACTATGGTAATAAAATGTAATGATGTTAACTTATTGTGTATTTTCTCCAGTGTCGGTTTTTATTCCTCATCAGAGATAAATATAAAATGTCACTTAGTCGTTCCCGCTCCGTGGAATTAGACTGTGCGCTCTGCTCTTCACACATTACTGAGGTGAACCACAGGATATTGGAGCATCTTTGATCTTGTCTCTTCTAATTTCGCAGGCGTTCACTTCATTTAGAGTAAACATACCCAGAGTTCAACGTACAATCCCAGATCAGTTGCTCTGGAGCTCAAAACTCAAGAGTTCCTCAGCTCAGGGTTCATCCACTGAGAGTTCAGGGTTCGGGATCAGAGTCTCTTCACTCTGTTGTCTTTAATAGGCCTCTGAATGTGAGAGGGCGCGTAAACAGAAGCCAACCGGGACTAATTTAAAAGCAACGTTCGACACGTACTGCACTGCCGCTCTGCACGCATGGCACAACATAAGATTATGAGACAACAGCTTCATGAATCTGCAAACATGCATTCGGTTTCACTCAGTAAAGACCAAGTCCGAGCCTTAGTTCCACTGGACAACTCATAATCAGGGGCCCCAGCAGTCATGGACTTTGTTTCCATTCAATAAGGCTCTGCTCATTATTAAAAAAAAAAAACTCTCCGATCCGTACTTGAACTCTCTCCCCTGAGCTGCAGTCATCACCCGAAACCCTCGGTAAAGCAAATCATTTACCATGAAGGACAAAGCAGCAACTAAGATGGTCTTCCTTCAGATTACCGACTAAACATAAACTCAGAGGGTTGCAGCTCCTCTCCAGAGCTGAGGTTGTTTGTTGCCATGACAAAGGAGAGTTTCCCTTGAATTGACAGTCTGACATAGCTGAGGGGCAAGAGGAGCTGTCCTCTGACCAATGGGTCTTGCTGAGGTGTCCTCGGGCAGGATACTGAACCCCACATTGTCCTATAGATGTACACAAAGGTGCAAAGTGCTGCAAATAGATGCACCGTATGAATGTTTGTGTGACTGGGTGAACTGAGTGTAAAATGCTTGATAAAGCTCTTTATAAATACAGCCTATTTACTGTATACTATCGTATATATTCACTCCACCGCCTCCTGTCTTTCACGCAGTTGCATTCATGTAATTGTGCCAACGATGTATACCAAACACAATGGACAGCGTTAGTACATACCTTTACAGGCAGAGGTATTGGAGGTAGTTGTAGTAGTAGTAGTTTATAATGTTCAGTCTTGTCTGGAAGGTTGTAATTTATTTAAAAAAATGGGAAAATGCTCCAGGTTTTGTTATTCTCTTGGAAATCTTTCACATTTTCAAAGACTCATTCAAAGGGAGCATGATGTTGTCATTTGATTGGCTCAGGGTGAAATACAAAGGAAGTGAAACACTTTTTACAGGTATCCTCAAATTAATAGTTTTGCACAGAACGTAAAAAGGCATAAATTTAACCTTTAAAAATGTCACCAGGTGATTCACACCCATATGAAAATATGCAGCAACAGGTTTATGGTGGGACGATGCTCCGAGGTCTCTTGCTCCACCAGTGAAGTTAACGATGCATTGGCACAAATATGGAGCCGTGATCAGAGGGGAGAGAGAGACTGAGAGAGACGAGGCTCCAGAGATGGTATATGGCAAACCTGTGATATACAGACTCGTATATATGAAAGAGACAAAGAAGTACAGCCCAGGTCAATGACTCTGCCTCACATTCTGCTGAAGCTCAGAAATAAAGGGGGACTCTCTTTGTTCGTGGTTTGCTCTCTTGTGATTTATTGTAAAGACTGGGTATAATGGTGGGGGTGGAGCAACGTTCTTGAAAGTGAAAGCTGCTAATTGGTGCATTAAGTATAAAAAAAAAATCTCTCTTCCACGTATGCACTTAATTTTGTGCAGCGCTGTGGCTCGGATGCATGTTCATTATAATGTATAGAAATTTAGGTCAAGGGTGAACATTAATCCAGGAAAATCCAAGTTGCAGTTTGGCCATTACGTCTTTTTAACGGAAATATTGGGTTGCACCTAATTTGGTAATTGACTATTTTAAGAATATAATATAAACTAAAATGTATTAATTAGTCCTTATGGTCGACACACTTCACTGTTTCCTGTTCTTTTAATTAACCCATTCTTGGACTGCAGGTGTATGTAGTGTTTGACAGATTGATGTCGACTTTATCCTGAAATACTTTCCCAATATTTGCTTGTCTGCACATTTGTATTGTTGTAGTTCGTATGGCAGAGATGTACTGTGGACCATGGTCATGTGGACAAATGATTTTTATTCATTATTTTTAGGTAATACTCATATATATATATATAAGTGTGTAAAATGTCAGAAATAGAGTTGTTTTTCAGAAACACAATATTTATATTTTCTGTTGGAGCTCACAAATCAATGAATAAAATTAATTTTAATATTATACTAAATAATTCACAACATTTAGACTGACCTTGTCTGAAGATAAAGCTGAGGCTTATTCAGACTCTTGTGTTTCCTGGATGAAGAATATCGTGGAGAGCACTTTGTGGAATTATGGCTGAATACTCGGAGGCTTTGTCTGTCTTACTTCTCTTTCTATTTATTCATCTATGATTATTTTATGATGGCCCACTGTGTGTGAAATAAGACTGCGCTGCCTTACATGTACAATGTTCAATCCTGGAGGAACAGTGTCGAGGGAGGAGAGTCCTCCCAGGGGTTCGGCGTGTTGTGTGGAGATGAAGGTAGATGAATGTAAATCCTGCGTTGTTTCGTGAATAGATACATAATTAATGTTGCTCGTGGTTTTCTCACTTGTTTATTTTCCCTGCCTCGCAGCAACAATTTTTCACATTTACTTTTTAAAGACCTACTTTTCTTTACCCCTCTCCTGCAGCATGGCTTCTCCCAAGCAGCACTTACCCACAGATTGAGTGTAGCGCTCCCTGGAGAAGGTGCATTTGTAAATATTTGAGCTGTGAAACATGAAGCATAATTAGCTCCAGAGAAACAAATATTGCTTTGTTGGATCAACAGGGGGAAAGTGGCAGCTGCAGCTGGACTTTGCAACCTTGTCGGCTCGGTTCATTCAAATTAAGTGATAACACGCATTTGTTACAGTACATTGACCTGCACTTTACTAGACTTATTATAAGTGAATAGTTAATACTCTGTATATGGTGCTGGTTTGAAAGTAGGCCTACCAGTGATGGGAATAATGACTTTACAAATAAAGGGTGCTATAAATGTTTTTTTAAAAATTTTTTTAGTAACCAGTAATGACAATAGCTAGTGTTAGTGTAACCAATAATAAAACGTTAGTGTAATTGTGCTCTTGGAAGTTGTTTTCACCAGACCAGGCTCTCAGTCACAGAGGCTGCTGGTATGTTTCTCTTTCCTTTGTTGACGGGGGGAGACAACCGTAGAAGTAATGATGATTAGCCAAGGTGAGCCAATCAGAGACACAGGTGGGCGGGTCCTCCCTCACTCACAAACACAAACACACACGCAGTTGCACACACAAAGATGCAACGATGTCAAGCTCAGACTATGTGAAAGTAGCATTTTTACACAGGAAGTACAAACATAACTTTTCACCAAGATAAACAAAATCTGAGTGTAAAATGTGCATTATGTCCAGCAACATTTGAAATAGTGTAGATTAGTATACAATGTTAATGTTTTCTAATACGTGCCCATTTCATTCACTTAAATTCAGTTTTATTACAAATAATTAAACATACAGTTGAATTTAAATGTCGTATTTGAACATAAAAAATAACACAATAGTTACTTTCCCCGGTAACTAGTTGCTTTTATAATGCTGTATCTTCATTACTTGAAGATACTTCTTTAGATAAATACTACTTCTTCACTAATCAGTTACTTTTGGGGAGAGGGAACTCTCCCCAAAAGTTTTAACATGCCCAACACTTACAATTACACAACAATCTTCTTAAATAAAAAAGACGACACCCAATCAGACATTGGTTATTAAATGATATTTTGTTACCTAAGCAAATAGTCGTCCCACTAACATGCAACATTTAAAGGGGTCTTCCTCCTATTAAATGGTTGGCAGTTCCATTCCACTCTTCCCCATCGTGCATACTGAAGTGTCATTGCACTGAAGACCCCAAATGGCCACCTGTTCTCAGAGAGAAGGTGCAGCACATCGTGTACTTTGTGAATAGGTGAGAGAAAAACTTGAAAAGCATGTACGGTATGAACTTTGAGGGTTAATATAAACCACTCAGCGTGTATATACATCACCTCATGTACACAGTTACCAGTACACTGTGGCCACATACGGTCTAATACGGGCTCCCACTGACGCGCAACATCGGCCGATAGCCCGCAGTTAGCACGCAACCTTCTCAAGCGCAACACGTCAACAAAATCTTAAAAAACTAAACAATCCAAAGTGTCTCTGTGGGGACATGAAGCAATTAGAGGTGGAAGCAGAGACCCATGCAGGCCCCTGCTGCCGGCGCCCTGGAAGCAGCTCAGTGTGGAGATGGTGTCCACATGCCCATTGGTGGTGAGAGGACGGGGGGGGGGGGGGGGGGAANNNGGGGGGGGGGGGGGGGTGACATTATAAGAAAGCATGCATTGGATACATGTGACAGTAGAGAGATGCGTCCCAGGCCCCCGTGGTGCACTGGGAAGTAATTTACGATGAGTTTAGATCAGGAGTGTGTTGCTGTCTTTACCACTTGTACTGTATCTTATATTCCACCCGCTGCACGTTGGCTGCAGACGTTTAATATTGCAACATGCACCTCTGTTCCTGAGAGATGCTGGAATCCACCCACAGACACTGTGCCAGACCATAAAACCAACGTCTCAGGACCGTCCAGAGCTGCAGCCATTGGTTCTGGATCTGGGTGAAAGATCACGACTGCACGAGCCCCAACGTGTGAGGGGGGACACAGGCACGTCTGAACAGCCTGTGATTGGCCCAAACTGGAAGAAGTGGTCGTGTGATGAAATGGGTTAAACGCTCATTGATCATTGATGCCATGTGAGTAACATCCACCAGTAGCTTGGAATGTATAGATAGGATAGATTGATTGATTGATGGATTGATTGATTGATTGTCCTATTGTTCAAACTTTAAATGAGTAATTATTATAATGTTGAAAAAAGTAGTTTAACCATAACAGTTGATTCATTTTAACCTCCATCTGAACTCAAGATCCTCATTTTGTCCTGTTGTTTTCTTCACGCCCCCCCTAACAAAAAATCTGTGTTCATACACAGTTTGAGCACTAAAGTCATTTTAAGAAAAAAAGACCTGTGATGTCCAACTTTCACAATATTAGAGAACGGTGAGAGGATGAAGCCTCAGCTCAGGATGTGTTCGGCTGCTCACAGCGTCTCGTCCTCACATATCGGCCTGAAACCATTCTGCAATCTGCAGGGAGCCAGATTATTAACTCCTAGTTTCACAAGGCCCCGTTAATCAACACAGTGCAGCGCATGTGTTTGTCTACCCATTCGTGTGTGTGTGTGTGTGTGTGTGTGCGTGTGTGTGTGTGTGTATGAGTGTGTGTGTGTAGCAGTCGGTCGACCACACATTTTGATCTTGAGCAGTAAGATGGAACAAAGCAGATTCTGCTTCTCAAGGCTCCGCGTTTCACAAGCGTCACTAGACATTTCCTCTCTCACCTCTCCTCCACTCGTCTCCTCCCCTGCGCCGAGGCATTCTTGCATAAACTCCAAAGCGTAGATTTCATATCAGATGCCTGCTTTTAATTCAATAAAAAAATTTTCCTTCCCTCTTTAATTCAGCATAAGCCCTTCA
>JAFBJT010106325.1:0-11556 GCA_016785325.1 Chascanopsetta lugubris
CCCGGCGACTGTGTGTTTGCGTTGTTTGTCAATGAGTTGTTCTCTGGGCCCGTCGATGATGGCGGAGCGCGCGTGTGTGAGATCCTCTCCTGCTCCTCTCCCCTTCCTCCTCCCTTGCCCATATTAGCTCCATAAATCCTGTTCTAGGCCGATTGTTATGGTCATTGTGTGTGTGCTGTGAGCGATGGTTATTATCTGCCTGCTCCGCTCTCACTGCTTTATGTGTCTCGTCTGCTCCCTCCCCCTCTCTCTCTCCTCTCTCTCTCTCTCTCTCCGCTGTTCACACTCTATCTCGCTCGCCCGCTCTCACTGACTCACTTCTTTGCTGATGCCGCATCAGTGTCCACTCTCTCTCTGCTTAACTCTTCCTTATTACGCCACAGTGCCTTTTTTTTTTTCAATCTCTCGCTCGTCTCCACTTTCATCCACTGTGTGTTTCGTCTCCTCCGCCCCCCTGATTCAAGAGCAACAATTGAATCTGTAAAGCTGCTCAGAGAGCTGAGCCCGACATGTCAATCACACAGATATACACCCATCAGTCACCCCAACAACAAAAGATGCCTCATCCTTTATATTTACAGAATTAGTGGTTTGTCCGCGATGTCTGTATTTCTTGTGTCAAGTATCGCTATTATTATAACTGTTACAGTTTGTTCTGGAGGTTGTTTTGAGTCACAAGAGTGAAAACTGTCGCCAGAGCTGAAGCCCCCCATCAACTGTGATAGCTAATTGTCTTGACGTCATCATGAATGACACCTTCCAGTCACTGTGAAACTGCTGAGTGAAACTTTTCATGATTCATATCGCACTTGTTCATTCAATTGGAATTGTGTTGTAAAAACATTCATCAGTGAGGGGCCTTGCCAAATGGAGACTACCCAATGTTAATCACAAAGCTTCTAGGTGCATAATTAAAATCATCCTCTTATGTTTGCCAAATCACCATAGACAATTTGTAGGATTCTAGCTGTTCATTCGCTCTAGATGAATTATCATCACCCTTCTAAAGCTGTAAAATGATTAACATGATGGCCGCCATGGAGAGGACGTGCTCCCGATGTAAATGTATGTAGCTCGAGAAGTTTCAACACCCTGGTGATAAGGCAGTCATTAAAAACATAAGTATCATTATTTCACATTTAACTTCTTTCAAGAGAAACGTAAATGATTTCACCTTAATCTGACGCATTGTACCTTTAAGCCAGGAGCATCAAACATACCGCCTGCGGGTCGGAACCGGCCTGCCGGAGGGTCCAATTTGGCCTGAGGGGTCATTTTGCAAAGTGTAATTGACCTGTAACTGACCAGTTTAATTGACCCGCACTTACTATGCCGGGACACTAGGTGGAGCCTGTGCCACTGGGCCAATAAATGTTTAACATTTTCAGAATGTACTTTTTTACACTAAAGCGAGGGGAAGATTTTATAGAGTTGTCGTTGTTCATAGGCCGTTATGCAATGATCCCACTGACCGTAGGTGGCCCCTGAACTCAAATGAGTGTGACACTGCTGCTTGAAGCACTCGTCTTCTTTGTGCCGATGCAGGGCCCAGACCACTGCGTGAGATGCCTTCATTTCAAAGACGGCCCGAACTGTGTGGAGAAGTGTCCCGACGGGGTGCAAGGTGCCAACAGCTTCATCTTCAAATACGCCGAGGCCAACAACGAGTGCCATCCCTGCCACGCCAACTGTACGCAGGGGTGAGTGCAGATTCGTAACCAGAGCGGAATCTTTTCAAAATAAAGGTCTGGATCTTGCAGGTTGATTTAATCACACATTTTCGCCAGGTGTAAAGCACTTTTTTACTCTGCTAGCTGAAACAGAGAGCCAGAGGCTCTGAATGTTGGAAGGAACCGTGTTGCACCATCCAATTTGATGAAACGCTGCAGGAGACCGAGCTGCTGCATCATTTAAAGTCCGTCAAGAGACAAGTTAAAAGTAAAAGTCTGTATTATTATCGCGAGCTGACATCAGTGATGGAAGCTTGAGCTCAGGTCACCTTCAAGCTGTCACCACGTTTTTTTCCCACATGCGTGAAATGTCACTTTTCACTCGCTGTACGTGCATTTGACTTTTGTATACATTCATATTAGTGCAATAGCGCACGCTCACAGGACTCACCTCCAACATCCTAGTCCGGCACTCGTAAAGTGATGATCCAACATCTTGCAGGATAAGGGAAATAAATAAAGAGGTGAAGCAGAAAATGAGAGAAAGAGACTGATAGTCAGAGGATTCAGTCAAGTACCTCACCACCATTCCTCACTAGCCTCTGATCCCTTAATGAAATATGTAATAACGGTTGGTGAGGCATTATTTTGTATTCGACTCCAGGGGGAGTTTATATGTCACTTCCTCGTGTGTTGTTTCTCCCTGTGAGTGACAGCGCGCTGCTCGCTTGAGCATAACAATGGAGCTGTAAATGAAAAACACCCGACTGACACTTTGTCACAGGTAAAGTGTCATGAACAGCTCCTTCTCCCACAAACAGCGGCTGAGAGATGAGACAGTGACGGGCAACACATCTGAAGACACCCAGTATTCTGTAAACATCCAGCCATTAAGTCTGTCAGTCATGGCTTAAATACCGTGGAAGTGCTACAGTTTTTTTGTGATGTAATGTGATGTGATGGCTGCTCGAACAAATGAACACCCCAGGTTGGGAACAATTTAGTCCTTGCATCCATTGGATTACCTTCCTACCACCTACCTAGCCCCCTACCACCTACCTACCTACCTGCCGACCCACCTATCTACCTACCCACCAACCTGATGACCTACCTACCTACCTGCCTACTTACGTACCATATTTTATTTGACCTAAAGTAGAATAGACTCATTTTAATGTTATGCCATACATGAAGAAGCAGATAACAAACCTAACTCTTGGTTTGTTCATTTGCTTCTGGGGACATGAGTCTCTCCCTGGGCTCATATTATCACTGTTCAAGTAAATGAGGGCGACTCCCAGACAAAAGAATGTTTAAATCTTTCAGGTCTGTGGTTATACACATACAGCATGTACAAGTGTATGTTTAGAGGTTTTGAATAATGTAATTAGTGCGTTGCATCATTTTTCTCACATCTAAAGAATCAAGTTAAAATGTTTAACTGTGCTTGTCATGTCTGTTTTTACCCAGATGCATTGGACCACGACTGCAAGACTGTATTGGCTGGATGGACAGGTATGATATTCTTTGTCACACGCACACATACACACACACATACACACGTGCACACACACGCACGCACACACACACACACACGCTAACATGATTGTAAATGCAAGAATCACTGAAGGCAAAGTCCGTGATGAATGGGTAGCTCCAAGGCCTAAAATCCCAATGAGTGTCCTTATAGCTTCTCTGTGCATGCATGCATGTTTGCGTGTGTGAGGGTGTGTTGTGTGTGTGTGTGTGTGTGTGTGTGTGTTTACACACAAACAATTTGCCTGGTGCTTGATAAATTGATAGCGCTTTGGCTTTTGTTGCGAGGCTGTGTGAGGAGAAAAGGGAACAAAATGCTGCTAACTGTTCACAGCAAATAGATTCAAGGTTCAGTACGAGAAAGAGTTTGGCATCAGGTGGTGCTTCGCCGAGGATTGTCGGTTGCCCCTTGATGGATGATTAAAAAGCGGGAGAGGAAGAAAGAAGCTGGATGTGTGGAGGGAGCCGTCGACACCATGCAGAACAGACCGGTGTGTCTGGAGATCTGCAGCGGAACACTGAGCCTGAAAAAGAACCGCGCTAAGCAGAAAAGGGGCGCGGTTCACTGGTGAAAGACTGTGTGACTTTCATCAGCTGGCATATTAAAACCATATATGGGCATGTGATACGAGCTCAAAGAGCAGTATCCTCGAGAGGGAGGACACTTAGGAGAGTATTTCTGCTCCATATGCACATGTGTAGTCCCCAAGAGAATTGGCCTCTAATGCTCAACCCCCCATTCAAACATCCTTGCAGCTACTCTCCTTATATAATATATATTATCTTAATCACGGTAGATAGCAGCACTACAAAGTCATCTTTCCATTGCACATATGCCAACTGAATCATCTGTGTTCGTAAGCAATTGAAAAACAACCGAAACAGTAGAAGTGATGGCATTTTCACCCTCGCACAATGAAAAACTAAAATTGTGTTTCGTTCTTTTCTTGCTGTGAAAAATCAAATTATTTCTGCATGTGTGAGTGCTGAGCTGTTCTGAGCGTGTATAGGGTGGGGTCAAGGTTGTGCACGTCGCAGCCTCGCGCTCGCGGGACCACATTTGTGCATGCAGTGCAGAAATTTGATTTCGCAACGATGGTTTTGTGCTCCATGGGTACGGCCCTGTGCGCACATGCATGCAATTGGTTTTAATGTGCATGGATTCTGAGAGTGATTTAATGACACACATCAGGCGCAGGATAAAGGGAACACATTGATTCAGGGGCGGGATCAGGGGGGCTCAAGATATAATCTGATTGGCCCCGAAGGGCCCGGTCCTAAGGTATGGTAGTCTGCAAGATTTTCTCCTGCGCACCAAAAAAGAATAGACTCATACAAAAGTAATTCTTCTCATTTATCTTTCATAGGTTGGTGAGGGTGGTTAGCCTAATTAGCCGTTCTAAGGTTGTGTAGCTTGCAGTGTGTGTTGTATACACAGAAGTTCCACTGGTGCTGTTGACTTTCACTGGTGTGTTTACAAACATGGACCAATAGATCATGTATATTGTAGCTTTAATATGCATCAAGAACAATTCTCATATTTTATTTATTGGTATATGGCTTTGAATCAAAGCTGGACCGCAGGGGTGTCAAACTCATTTTAATTCAGTACAATACAGTACAATGTAATTCAGTACATTTGATCTCAAGTCGGCCCGACCAGTCAACACATAGCGTAATGGCCTATAAACAGAAATAAAAAAATAAAATAAAATATATTGTTTTTATTGTTTTCGCACAGTTGTGAATCTAATCAAAATATCCCATCGCAAAATAACCAACCAATTACAATGATTTTACACTTCCAAATCTTCCACCGGGCCAGATTGGAGTGTAGAGCTAACAATAAACACAAATGGGAACCTGTAGTGGATTGGTAGCTGTCCCTCAATGTTGGGCCAATCCAAGACCTTCCAATGAGGGCACTTTAAGCAGTAGTGAACCACTGTGCCTCACTGGGAGCAACACATGCTGCCAAGAACTTAACTAAAATAACTTCTTTACCGGAAACATGCACCTCTTCTCCTGAGGTGAGAGGAAGCTGCCAGCCGAACACACCGTCCATTGAGCTGGTGAGCAGAGGAAGCCTCATCAGATCTCTGATATCCCGCAGTGCTCGGGCTACAGCAGCAGGTGACCAGGCTTATAGCTGCTTCCCCAGAGGTGTCACACATCCCATAAGTCTGTCACCCTGTCGAATGTATCGACTCGAGTGAAAAGTGGCTTATCAGGAAGAGATGATTACACTAATCCTTCAAAGGCCATGGTTCCGCCCGCCCGGCATTAACATGTATGTTTTGTAGGGATTGGGAGCATATCTGATGAAAGTGGATTACTTACTTTCTGTCACTTACTTTATGTTCCGTGTAATCTGATGAAACGGACCTCGTCTTACAGGTTCACTTCCTCGATATCAGTTCATTTACTTTTTTACTGTTGTCTCTGTGTTCTCCGATTCCCACATGCATGATTAACTCATTATTTGCAGTGGTGGAGAAATATTGAATTTAATGCACGACTGACGACTGCTGCATGATCTTTAGAACTGTACGTCCTGGACACAGCAGGGTGTCATGTGATCAGTCAGGGGACTTTTTAATGTCACATGTAAAGACCAACAGAGTGAAGTATGAGGGGTAAGTTAGACCATCGACTGCTGATATGACATTTTGCATCTAGTCCTCTATGGCCTTTTTGTGGCTGATGTTGTAGATGTGTCACAGAGTCGCAGGGTTTATTTTGAAAGACATGTCAGATGTTGGTATTTCACAGTGTTATTGAAAAATATATAACATGCACAGAGGGACCTATTGGTTATTTAATGAAATACACTCGAAATTTGCAAGACTATTGGTTCTGTATGTTTTAGCTGATTTGTCAGATCAGGGCTTCCGAATTATTTATTATTTATCAAGCGAATTTCAACATCCACGGACCCCATTTACAAATACAGCAAATGCACATGCAAAAAAAATTATATATTGGTATTTCACAGTGTTATTGAAAAATATATAACATGCACAGAGGGACCTATTGGTTATTTAATGAAATACACTCGAAATTTGCAAGACTATTTGTTCTGTATGTTTTAGCTGATTTGTCAGATCAGGGCTTTCGAATTATTTATTATTTATCAAGCGAATTTCAACATCCACGGACCCCATTTACAAATACAGCAAATGCACATGCAAAAAAAATTATATATATATATATATATATATATATGTGTGTGTATGATTTTTTTTCTTTTGAATTATATACAATGTATGAAATTGCCCCTCTACCCCCAATTGACCCCAAGTCAGCCCTGATGGCCCCACAGTAGTCCCCAGCATTAGCACTTGCATTGGGCTGTTGCTGACTGTATTTGAACTGACTTTATATGTTCCAGAGCTCTTCTTTTTTTTTTCTCAGGAGTATAACTACAATAGATTGACTGTCGAAGATGTTCAGTAAACACGAGGCATCCCATGTTTTGGATAAACAAGGTGTCTCTTTGTTAAATAGCTCAACCTCTGCTTGTGCTACTTCCTGTTCAAGCTGATGTCAGCTCATCAAAGTCTAATCTGCCAATGGGCAGGACACTTCCTGCATCATTTGGGAGCAGCTGACCAATCACAAGACCGGGCCGGGCCAGCAGGCCAACGTGGGGGAGGGCCAGGACAGTACGAGTCAGAGACAGAAATTAAACTGTATGACCCCAAAAACAAGTAAAATAGGTCTCCGTTAAAATACCTCTTGGTAATTTTTGATCACAACACAACTGTGCAGGGCTGCTATTGGACGGTTTATCTGCAGGGCTGGTTGTCGGCCACTGGTCCGCGCAGCAAGTCCCCAAAGTGGTGATTTTCTCCCTGTGTCGCCAAAGCCAGAGACGAGGGGGAGATATAGAGTTTGTCACTTCCCATGAAGCCGAGCGACTGAACTGTTATTACCGTTTATGGGGTGTACACTCACGGTCTGTGATGAACAGTCCTAAATAACAGCCTTTTCCTCTCTGATGTCGGGCAGAGCGCGCGCATGTGTGTGTGTGTGTGTGTGTGTGTGTGTGTATGTGTGTTGACCAATCTGTGCTTCTCTCATTGCAGGAAAAAGCAGGGGGGTGGGGGGGGGGGCTCCTTCTTCTTACTTCAGAATGACGTGGAGTCTTGATTTCAAGTGACAGCGTCGGTGTGGTACTGAGAATTCACTTTGATGGTTATTTCCATGTTTTTGATCTCAGCCGTGGTTTTAATGAGAGGCCACGGAGGGATATTTGTTACCGGATGAAACTCGGTGCAGACGCAGACTAAAATTGAGTGTTTTTTAAAGGATATGAGACATGTTATTTGCTTGCTTGTTTATTCCCTTTGTTTTTGCATGTGTGTGTGTGTGTGTGTGTGTGTGTGTGTGTGTGTGTGTGTGGAGGTGTGTGGTGTGTGTGTGTGTGTGTGTGTGTGTGTGTGTGTGTACTACCCAGCTCACACTTTGCATTAGTGTGTGTGTGTGTGTGTGTGTGTGTGTGTGTGTGTGTGTGTATGTATGCATGTGAGTGCTCATCAGTTTTAGGATGAAGCCGTCTTCCCCCTCTGTCATCATCTCTGTCCTTGCAGTGAAAATGTGTCATCACCTGCTTCCTCTCTTCCTCCATCTTCATCATTTGCTTGTTTTCGCCCCCCCCCCTCCTCCTCCTCGTGTCTTCAGAACCCCTCTGATCGCAGCAGGGGTGATAGGCGGCCTCTTCATGGTGGTGATCCTGGTGCTGAGCGTAGCCGTGTCTCTTCGCCGAAAGAACATCAAGAAGAAGAGAGCACTCCGCCGCTTCCTGGAAACAGAGGTGAGAAGGATGGTAGATGAGAAACTGACATTGATGCTCATATATATGCAG
This sequence comes from Chascanopsetta lugubris, assembly GCA_016785325.1. Classification (NCBI taxonomy): domain Eukaryota; kingdom Metazoa; phylum Chordata; class Actinopteri; order Pleuronectiformes; family Bothidae; genus Chascanopsetta; species Chascanopsetta lugubris. The sequence continues at coordinate 8,074 of JAFBJT010106325.1, forward strand.
CTTCTTAATGTGCCCATGAAAGATAATGTCAAGATTGAACGAGGAAACTACACTTGCTGTATCACCTCCTTTGCACCATGTATATACCATGTATGAGTTTTTGTATTTTTATCAATTCAGACCCAGGTCACCAAAAATGTAATGAATCCAAAAGAATAGAATGCTCCTCTGCTATACTCGGTCACGTCTGAATTCACACAGGAAGCCCTCTTTTCCTTGCTGTCACCGAAGTGTCATCACTGCAGTCTCCATCACTGCAGATCAAAGCAAATGCTGCCTCCATTCCCAACAACAACAAAGTCACTCTCCCTCAGTCTAAAATCAAAGTTACATTTCAGGTTTGAGCCCCAGCTGATGTGATTGGCCCCTTTTAAAATATAAGTTCAATATTATATAAATATAATATTACTCAGAGATGATTAATGGTTCCATGTTGTTTTACTTTTACCGGATTAAACTCCAGTAATGTCTGCTGAGTTTCTCTCACCCGTGTTTGAAGTCAAGAGTGGAACAAACACACATGACATTAAACGAGATTTGACAAGGTGGCTGTGAAATCCTTATGATTGAAACCAGTGAACTTGAGTTGCAGTTGCTACACATCACCGGCATGCAACCAAAGTGCACACAGTGTTTTAGGGTAGTTGCATACAGGTAGCATTTGCATTAATGTTGTGGAAAATAAAAAATAATGAACAAATCGACAACAACAAGGAAATGTGGCCAAAACTTTTTGCATTCAAAGTTTTTTTTGTTTTCTATAGAAAAGTTGGTCCCTGGTTTAGAATAATCTGAAGTCTAACTTGGTGATGGATGTTCATTCATTGCGTAATCGTCCTTGACAGTTTTTTTTTATACATGATCGGCAGCCAGTCACATGAGTAATCCTTTACTTACAGGGGAAAACATATCCTTGGATGGTTTGTGTGATTGCATTCATGTTTGCTGTCAAGTCTCTGTGTACCTGTGAGTGCATACATGTGTCACATGATGCACACCATTACACATACTGAACAGTGAACAGTGAAGGGCACATGAGACCTTAGTAGACGGAGGTGGAAAAAGTGTCTAGAAAGTGGGAGGCTCAGGTGCTGACTTGGTAGATGAGAAGGACACTTGATAAGGGGACCATACCGTTAAAGGGGGGGGATGCACTCTTCTTTTGTGTTCCAACCGGGAGAGAACATCACGTAACGTACTTGTGATGCCCACAGCGCGAATAAAGTCTTGTTTCACTCGCTTTTTTTGGTTCCATTCAGATCGCACAGGAGACAGTGAAGTGTGTGATGGCCCCTATAATGAAAAAAGTGCCACTGATGTGGCACATTATTGCGCTTGCATGTCTCTTACTCTGCCACCGTGCCGCATTCCTACACAATTTCAGAGACAGCACTGGAGACACTAACCTGTAATGCATCATGAAAGCATCCTTGAACCACATTATACAGTGTCAAAAGAAAAAGCTTTCTGGCATTATGAATAATATAGTATAAGGCTGTGCGGTGTATATAAAGTAAAAAAAAGCTGTATTTGTTATAATAATATGTATATTGGACTAGATTACATAGAAAGGCCAATATAAAAAGAAGTGATGCACAGCGCTTTTAATTTAAAACCAATTTGACAATACATGAATGTTTCACACGTGCATAAGTAAACATTTTAAATAGCCCCAACCGGTCTGGCAGTTAATAAACATAGCTTGATACATCCTCAGTGAGATACTGTAGTATGGACTGTTAAGGTTGAATTGTGAGACTTCCATGTTGTATCACAGTTATGTCAGAAGCTCCTCCTCCCAAACAAGTAGTTATCATTGATAATTTTATACTTGGTGACGTGGTCACTGCTCAGGCCAATGGGTAAAGTCTGAAGCAGGTGGAGCAGCAGCTGAGAACTCAGCGTAGATCAGAGCAGACTTCAGAGAATCTGCTGCTTTGTCACCTACCTGAAAGAATTCTATGTTCAAATACGGTTCATGCTTTCATCAAAGTATCGCATTTACTCCTCATTTTACAGTTCACTGTACTATCACTGTCAAAAACGATGTGCTCAAAATACATTTATAAGGTCAATTATATTTCATATTGAGAGATTAACAAAGGAAATGTTTCAAAAAGTGAAACCAATAATATCGAAGTCAGGCCTCCTCCAGCATCAACGAGACTGATGACAATAAATGCATTTACCATAGACTTCAAATTATTCCTCACAGCCGAGTAACCTGACAAAGATGATGTTTTTAATCAGCACTTTTATTGCAGAAATCATTACGGTGTCACTGAGAGAGGACTCAGTTATCCCCTCAGGAGCTCTGCAAGACTAGAAACCACATTGTATATGCTCACATAGATATTTATTTATTTTCTTATATTATTTTTTTGTATTTTTCTTGTTTCTTCTTCTACTTTACTTTGTTTTCTATACAATTGTTTGTACTAACCTTGGAGTGAAGGCTAGAACAATGATAGTGTTATTTCCATAAATTTAATCAAATCTCTCCTACATCTCACCCATGTCATATGAGTTTATCTGTAAACAAATATATATGTTGAGACTCAAATGTAAACACCCACAACTCATTATGTCACACAACTGGAGTATATACAGTATATGCATATATAATATAGTATGACATAATAAAATATAATATGATATAATATGATATAACTTACTACCGGCATTTTTATCACAATACATAATCCAGTCATATAATCAAGCCACATGCAGCTTAGAGGTATAGAGTATGGTGGTAATAGTATGTGCATGTGTGTATATGTACAAAACAAAATGAAATCACAATTCTATTAAAGTAAAAATACCTGCAGTGAACCTCAGGATAAAAAAAACATTCAGTCATAGAAATAAATAGTTTGCATACACACTGCAATCAGAGAATCATCATTTGCCTAATTGGGCGAGAGAAAGTCTGAATGAGCTGAACGGAGAAGTAATGACAACGGTTATTGTAGAGATTTCCCCCCATTATGGTACTTTACTCATATCTCAACAATCTAGTTCAAACTAGGTCATACTCCATCTGTAGTGAGAGTTCAGCACTGAGGATGTGGACAGCTCCCATCTGCTGCAGCCCCTCTGCTGCACAGCCTCAACAACTTCAGCACCCCTAGTGCTGGACAGCTCCCTGCCTGGTGGAGCAGCACACTGTAGCCTGTGTGTGTGTGTGTGTGTGTGTGTGTGTGTGTGTGTGAGTGTGAATTGGTCATTTTCAAGACCTTGTCTTGTCTTGTGTGTATTTGTTCATCAAGTATTCACCCCTCAACACTCTTGTTTCCCACCTCCAGGAGCTGATTTGTTATTCCATTTAAAAACTTTGGAGACTCACTATTGTTTTTTAATCAACGGCTGCAGCCGGAGGGACAGAAGCTGCCGACCACAGCCTCTCTCTCTCTTTCTCTCTCTCTCTCTCTCGCTCTCTCCCCCTGTTTTCCTCTCAGTGCCCTCCTTCTCTAATCTCCCCCT
>JAFBJT010106326.1:0-28467 GCA_016785325.1 Chascanopsetta lugubris
TATATATATATATATATGTGTGTGTGTGTGTGTGTTTGCCATATAAATCCTGTTTGGGAGAGATTTAGAGGTGAGGTGAGGACGTTTAGAGGGACTTACACTAAGTGCTGCAGGGGGCTGGATTTGAGGAGTGATTAGAGTGGCACGAGGAGCTGTAGTTTGAAAGTCATCTAGTGGATGGAAGAGGGACTGCAGCTGGTTTTTAGCACAGTGATGGGCTTCAGTGGATAAAGTGTTTCCTGATACATAAAGACATGACAAACATGTATTGTTGTTTCTTGAAGTTTTTCTTTAAAAAAAATCAAATCACCCCTGACCTCTAAGTCCAAATTCAACCCCTAAACCCGAACTCATAACCCTGACCCATAAACCCTAATCTCTGACCCCGGCCCTAACCCTTAATCCCTAACCCCAACCCTTAAAAACCTTAACTCCTGCACCTTACCCATAACCCCTAATCCCTGACCCCAACCCTATCTCCTGTTAAACACATTTAACGAGTCACTTAATGCTCAGTACTTCTATCAACAATATTGTTTATTTTTCTATTTTGCATGTTCACACACGACAAGATCACTCCTACATGTTCTCCTCGACATTTTTGTTTTTCAGCAAAGCTCAAATGAAAACGTCCTCTTTAACCTTTCTAAAAGTCATCACGCTCCACTTCGGCTGCTTCCTGTAAAAAGATAAGTAGCATCTATTGTGGCCTCTCATTGTTCTGCTGCTGCATAATCACCGTGGAGTTCAACTGAGGGGGCGTGATAAGAAATGTGCACACATGCGTACGTGGCTGAATGATGCTCACATTCAAACAGAGGCTGCTGTAAGTGTGTTGCTGTGTGTGTGTGTAGGTGTGTGTGTGTGTAGGTGCGTGTGTAGGTGTCCGAGAGTCATGGCGACGTTTCACCAGGTGTTGCTCGCTGCATGTTTCATGCCCCTGGTGCTGAGTTACTCCTTCATCCCCCCAACGTGCTACACCAAGGTGCTGGGCATGGCACGGGACCTCAGCCAGTGGACCGCATACCTGAAGAGGGAGCCAGAGACCGTGAGTGGGAATATAATCCATGACATATTTTTAATGTTTTATTTATATATGTGTATATATATATATATATATACATATGCTCCATAATGGAGGATATTGCAGATATTCCATAGTAATCACCAGATGTTGTAGTTAGTTATGAGTTTGTGTTGTTGTTCTTAAGATACTTGGACATGACTGATGCTTTAAATGAATACAGAAGTTAACATTTTTATTATAAATGTTGTATAGAATAAATATGTAAGATAAATGATAGATTAATATACATCATTTTATTATTTGATCATAATATAAGTTCATATAACATAATTTGATATGATATAATGTAATAATACAACCTTAAAACAAATAATGAATTATAAATGAATTAGCTATTTATTCATCAATGAACTAACGATTATTTTGAACCCTATCATTCCCATTGTGTTTTCCGTGCAGGGGCGGTGCATGGCACACATGCCTGATCTTCTACTCGACATCCACGTAAGTCAAACTTTTCTCACGATTTTCGCAAAACTTTATTTATTCAATGTCAGAAATGTATTGACTGAATGTGCACTATGTCTTTAATCATCAATAAAAACCTGAGAAATCGGAATCTAAGAATCTAAACTCCATAATCTGATCCGCACATGCTATTGTTGTTGTTGTTGTTGTTGTTTAGTCTTCCCTCTGGTTACCCAAACCTGGTGTTCTGCACATTCTCCTCTCTTAACCTCTGTGGTGGGAAGAGAAACCCTCAGCCTCTTTAAATCACTCTAAACCGACACTTCCTTGCTGCTCGTGCCTCCAGAACGGTTGTGTGATGTACAAAATAAGGAGCTACATCTCGCTGCTGGACGGCCTGCGACAGCGGCGCTGCGCTTACACCAAGGACGTGAGCCAGGTGGCCAACACCCTGAGGCAGCTCTTCATCTTCATGGGCGAGAAATGTCACGGGGTGAGGAACAGACCGAGAGACAATGTCGTTCTATTCGGATCGAGGCATAAAGGCCATTGATTTGTGCTTTAAGTCGAATTCAATGGGATTCCTTCAATGCGTTTGTCCATTGGAGGAACAGCAGCGCCTCAGAGTGCAAATACCAATGGTTTGTTTCATGTCATAATTGAACGTGACACACCCAAACTATGATACAGATATTTGACTGCCACTTAAAACAGTGTCCCGCTCACATTGTGGATTATTCCATGAATCAAACTGTCCCTCTCTTCATATAATATAACCCCTTAATGTAACAACTTGTATTGAACATTGACGTGAAAAGGTAAATGGGAGGAGAACAAGCACAGGAAACGGACAGTATGTTCCGACTCACTGTTACTTAATGGTTCAGCCGCTGAGTCATGTCCCTGGATTAACCCGGGTTTATGATGCAGATTATAAAACGAGGAGTGGTCCCTGCTCCCTGAGCCGTGAAGGGAAGCACATCTGTCTCTGTGCTTGGACTCTTGTAAAAGGCAAACAGCAGATAAAGCCGTGGCAGTGTCAACACTCTCCAACATTCCATTTCGTCAAGTTCATCACACTCAGTTATGTTTTTTCAAGCCTTTAAACCGACGCGTTTATTTAACCTTTTTCGTCTCCTCCGCAGGACTTGGTGTTCACCCTGTTTGACTGCGCCGCTCTGGAGCGCTAACATCTGGATCCTGACACCAGGAGACAACGTCAAAATCCCTTGCTCAGCACATGTCAGCCATGGCTGAAAGACAAAAATGCTGATGTTACATTTACAGGTATAATATGCATGATCTTTGTCAAGGCTCGTACTGAAGCGTTATCTTTAAATTAGTGTATTTTTCTACTTTTCTTATTGCTTTTCCTCTTTATGGGATGTTTCTGGAGGGCAGAGGTGAAGAGGAAGTCAACAACCAATGTCATGTTTCTACAGTTGTGTAGATTTCTGTGTTCTAGTGTGTTGTCCTGTGGGAGGGGGAGGGGCCAGGTTTGACTGTCGTATTTACAAACACCATCCAATAAATCCTGCATATTATGATGTATTTACATATATATGAGAGCACTTTTTTTTTTTATGTAACTGGCAGTTCTGCCTGAGATGATTGGACCAAAACAAGCATCTTTTACCTGCTCTTCTCTAAGTAAACTGCTAAGTTTGCTATACTGGCTAAATGGACTGTTTTTGTTTTATTTCATTTGTTATCATTTTTCACACAGGCTAATATGTCGAGAATCATGATTATTACAGTTTCACATAAAGTACAATATAAGGCTTGTGATACGATTTTCTCTCCATTCATTAAACTAATCCTCATTTAAATTGAACATTTACATAAATTAAGTTGATTTAAACTTCCTGACTCATCTGCACCTGCTTGTTGAACATATTGAAATGGCTACAGACAAAGAGTCTTAATGTGAGGAGTGGAATGGTTCTGTCATCATCAGAACTGTTCTAAGCAAACACACACACACACACACACACACACACACACACACACACACACACACACACACATCACTAATGAGTCACTGTTGTGATGGGATTAGTGGGAACCTCTCTGGGCTTGTACAGACATGTAGGAGCAAGTCTCTTTACTGTTGTGGGCTAATTGAACGCAGGGGATTCACGTGAGATGTGATCCAACCTCCTCTGTCAGAGCACTGAGGCTCACTGATGTACAGAGAAGACAGGGTATCATCAGCACGGGCATGTACATATAGCTTCTACACACACACACACACACACACACACACACACACACACACACACACACACTATTATTATTATATTGTTATGGTAATTTATTATGAGCTCTAATTCTGTCTGAGCTGTTGTAGACTTCATTTGCAGAAAAACCAACAATGTTCGACCAAAGTAGTTCACTGAGCTGAATGTGCCACTAGAGGGCAGCAGAGCGCTGAATGCACAGAGAGGTATAAAGACCGATGATTACTCCAATGAATAAGTGGCTGTTACCTGAGCAGATGAAGAATCCACAGCACAGGTGAGTTCGTTAGACTACGTTTTCAACATCAAAGTCATCGTAGGCCACTTTGTTATGACCCACTTCTTTTAATTTGTCTCAAAACCAAAACAATTAAGTCGTGTTTTATAAAGCAGAACTACAGTGGAACAGTAAATGAGTGTCATTATAATATAACAAGTTAATTTAACAGAGTCTCCAGCAGGTTTGCTTTAATGAGCCAGCTGTTGGGAGGGGACCTCCGGAGGGGACACGCCCCAGGCGGAGGCGCCCAACCCGGACATGGAGTCCCCTACACCGCACCGCTGCTCCGGGTGACGACGTCAACGACGACGACGACGACGTGTTCCTCCGTAGGAACTACATTTCCATGACGGCAGTGGGAGGGAGGTGAAGGAGGGGAGGGGACGGCCGCTGCCGCCACTGGTGGCCGGGAACAAGGTGGGGCCTGTCGGTGCAGTTTGAAGCAACAAGTTGAGCCGAGCAGCAGCAGAACGGGCAGTGAGGAGGAGCGGGGCAGGCAGGCAGGCAGGCAGGTGGTCACCGCGCGTAACGCGCCGCCGCACTTTGTGAATGGGAGTTTTACGCTAGCTACGCTGACTGACACACTGCTGGGTTAACATGGAGGAAGGAGAGTAATTAACCTGTTTTATTTTTTATTTAGTTTTAAAAAAAGAATTTTCCTCCAGCACTCGTGGGAGTGAAATTGGAAGATTTGTGATTCTTTTCATTTTTTTTTTTCCTTTTTAACGTAGTGCGTTTTTACGCTGTTGGCGTAAGTCCCCTGCATCGAAGTTTGATCGCTCGTTTGTTTTGAACTGAGTGGACTGTTGGGGTGAAAAATCATGGCTCTGGCCAGATTCAGCAAGATCCTTCGTCTGCCCACGATTGAGCTCAAGAAGAAGGTGAAGCAGTACGAGCACGTCCACAGAGACATCAACCCCAACGACATATGGGAGATCGTGGGAGAACTGGGCGACGGAGCGTTCGGGAAAGTCTACAAGGTGAGTGAGGCACGAGGCACCTGTGATTGACACATTGACCACCTGGTCACTTTAGCGGTCACCACGTGGGATTGGACACTTTGTTGTATTTGTGCTTCTTGAAGGTGACGGATGACACATTGTCCCTTCTGCTCGTTTCTGGTGATTGTGACACACGCGCGTGTCATATCCTCTTATGTCATGGACCATAGGTGTTTATTGTTTTGGGTGGAAACTACTTCCGGTTTTCCTGAACTTTAACTTATGTGATGATTAACAACAATGACATGTCCCATTGTGAAACTGAGTTGAGTGCATAGGGGTCAGTCAAACGCTATCATACATCCCCTCACCACAACAACGATGGTGATGATGATGATAACAATGATAACATAATATCAATGATAATATATGTATTCATACAGAACCATTTCAAATTGTTAAAGGTGTTAAATAAACACAACAGCACATAACACCAAAGGCAAGAGGCAAAATGTAAACGATTCAATGCCTCAGATCAAAGACAACATCTGCTATTGGGCAAAACGTAATCAGAAATGATTATTAGAATTAACAACACAACTTTTTAAAGTCGTGGCAAATCAAAACTAAAAGGAAACATGATCGTCAAATCAAACAAAAAGCTACAGCTAGTGCTGGCCTCTTTGATAAAGGTACATTCTGAGACGAGACGGCAGCCATGCATGTCATGCAGATCCAAGATTGCCTATATCCTCCTGTAACTGTTATTGTTGACTTATTATTCACCCTGCATTTGGACAATAGATGAAGTTGTTGATGTGCACAGCAGAGTCGCCCACTGCTCTATTGAACTTCCCCCAACATTTAACCTCCCTCCCTTCTTCCACCCTCGCCCCTCACCCCCTGCTGTCAGTGCAGCCACAGGGCCAGTGAAAGCCTTCTTCATTAGTTTGGTCCGTCCCTGCCTAGCAGCAGCAGCAGCAGCAGCAGCAGCAGCAGCAGCAGCATTAGTATAGTACAGTACAGTAGAAGTAGTTTTGGCTGAGTGGGCTTATTCAATCTGGATGCGTTTGCTGGTCACTTCCCTCAGTCGCTGCCCGGCACAGGCGCTCAGTGTCTCTGCTGCCCAGTGGAGCACAGTGAAAGTCATTGACACATCGGGGGGGAGGGAGGGGAGGGGAGGGGGGGCCTCAGTGGAAGAAGTGATGCCTTAGCATGACTCGGGTTTTACTGCCAAACAGCAAATACAGTGTTTTCATCCGACTCCGCCCCTCTCAGGTATTTTGTGGCAGGTAGATGGAGAAAAAGACAAGGACGCCTTCACACCACTGCGGCTGTTATCGCAGATCTGGTATCGATGTTTAGTGGAAGGACGTGGAATGAAAAGAGCACAGTTTGAAGTTTTGATCATGTGACCGTGGGTCTGAACCTGCACTGTACATACATGTATATTTTCAGCAGAGCAAACATGGGACTTCCTGTGTGTAACAGTTGGCAAGTCAAGAAACTAATTTTTAATTCCCTCCCAATAGGCTAGACCCAAGGAAATTAAAGGTTAAAGCTAAAGTGTGAAGAATTTAGTAACATAAAACTTCACTTCTCATTAAAACTTAAGGGTGTATATTTATCCACTCTTGGCTTCTGTATAAACATGGTGGTGTAACATGGCGGCCTCTATAGCGAGGATCTACTTATGATGTAGATATAAAGAATTCTCTCTATTGAAATGAAAACAACAATGTATGTGTTTTGGTGACATTTTATACCCCATGGTATTTAGTTAAAATATATTTATTTATGAATGAATGCATTAATATTTTCCTGTAAATCTTACATACTGGACCTTTAAATTGGAAGCACTCATTAAAGGTCTAGTATACGAGACTTATTTACGAATTCTGCGGATATTTTTATGATCGTAGGATCAGATTTTGATTTTCACTACCCCAGGATTCAATATTGTCATTGACAATGTAAGCGGCCCCTCTCTATGGAGGCGGCCATGTTGGACTACCATGTTTCTACAGTAGGCCAGAATGGACAAACTATGCAATGTTCATGGTCGCTGAAGGTTCACCTACATTGCTGGGAAGGATGGTGCAAGCGAAGGGATAATCTCTGCTGCATGCAACTTCACCACTAGATGTCGCTGAATCCTTCTCACCGCACCTCACCGTGCACTCACAGTCACTGGTGGGCGTGTCCCAAAGTCACCCCGCATTAATAACTGGCAAGTTTTCCGAAATGTAACGTGCCCCCGCTGTGTTTGCCCCCCTCTTATACACAAACGTCAGCTCCAGGCTTCAGCTTCTGTTTCCTCTCCTTAAGTGGGCTGGAGGAGGACGGCTCTGCACCTGCAGCTGTCAGCCGGTGGGACGGAGGGAGGGAGTGGGAGCAGGGAGGAAATCGGGGGTCCCAAATCCCCCCCCCTCCCCCTCCCCGCTCAAAATCACTCAAGAGTTATCGGTTATTCCGTGGGACGGGGGCGGCCCCAAGTGGCGCATCTCGCATGTTTTCCGCTGTTAGTCTTCGATAGAGGAGGCGTCAATGGAAGGAAGGAAGGAGGAGGTGGAGGTGGGGGGGGGAGGAGGTGGAGGAGGGGGCTCCCCGGTGGGGGCCCCGGTATCTGTGTCACATGTGGAATCAGCTGGTTATCACAGGAGCCATTAAACGAGCTGGAATCCTCGTGGGAGGAGCCCTGATCACTGGTGCTGTTGTTTTTTTAATTTAAATTTTTTCAACATGTGTCCAGGAGATGAAGTGCAGCCCTCTTTAATGCTGTGCTGTGTGTTGAGGGTACAAAGTGCTGCTCACACACACACACACACACACACACACACACACACACACACACACACTCAGCAAAGGTTCACGTCTCTGTGGAGTGAATAAGCTCTCTCTTGGTTGCGTAAGGAGAAGAGCTGGGTGTTTATGCTGCAGGGATCCTGTGAATGAAACTTAATCCCTCACTGATCACACACTCTACATTAAACTGCTTCAGATGGGATTTAAAGATACAATGTGTAGAATTATGTGACATCTAGTGGTGATGACGGCATCTGGCTGTTAAATACCTCTACAAATGTCATCAAACAAGTTATTACATTAACTTTGTTCGAAACTTTTTTTTTGTCACAGCCGAAAGGAGCCGAACTCCAAATATAAACTCCTCTGTTTCAAGACAATCGTACATCTTTTTTTAAGTTCTTGTGGGCCACCAAAAATGGCATCGCGGGCCAGATTTAGCCCACGGGCCACATGTTTGATGTGTGTTCCAGAGTATTGAAAATAGCATTTTGAACATCCAGGTCATTATACACTCAAGCAAACATGAGTTGTTATTATCTTATATTCTATTTCTGCCCATGGAGATGGAACACTCATGAAATTGTTCTTTAATACTTAACATTTCATCCATTCCGGTCCTCAAAAATATTTTCTCATGAATCCAAGAATACTTTCAGGCTACTTTTCCACGTCTGCCGCCTCAAGACACAACTCCTTAATATTCAAATATATTATTCTGTCAAATAAACTACGGCGCTATGCTTTGAAGCCCAACGCTTCCGAGATTTACATACACAGAAAATGACCACACACCAGGAAACGCATGCTCACAAACAACAGGCTGTTGTTTACATCTCAGGTTTTCTGTGTCATAGGGTTTCAGGGCTGCCAACCACCCGGGGACGTGCAGGGGTTAAACACTTAAGGCAACACAGCAGAGTTTCCGACACTCAAAACGACTGTTGATTTCATTCTCTCTGACGCTGAACGTCTGTGATTGTTCAGCACTTGTTGATGTCGACGTCCAAAAAAAAAAAACCCCAAAATAGCTCTCGGCCCATAATAGAAGCTGCAGTTTGGCTCGAGCCGTGATCAGCTATTCGTTGTTTACTCAATAGAGCGCGTCGATTCATAAAATTCTCCCCAGACGTTTGTTTACCAGTCTCATCCTGCGCGTCTCCGTCATGACTGGAGAATGTCTCACCTCCGGCTCGTCCACTGCGCCAGCATGTCGTCCTTTCTCCCGTCGGTCCATGCATGCGTCCACTTGTCGCAGCTGGAGCATGAAACCCAAGTTGTTCCCTTCAATAATTAATGAGCCACGTGCCGCTGAGCACATCGGCCTGCTGCTGCTGCTGCTGCTGCTGCTGCCACCCGTGACATGTTTCCATAGCATGGCTGCAAGGTTACACTCTGCTCAATTCCCATTGTGGGACGGAGACACGGAGCATGTTGTGTCTCTGTTGGGTCTGTAATTTGAAAGATGTGCCGCTAACCTGGAATTTAAAGGCAGTAATGGAATCTGTGTGGTCACTTGTAGCTTTAAGTTTCTACACAGTACGGAGGCCTTTGGAGTTTTATTCATCAGGCCCGGGCACAATAGATCTGATTGTTTGGATTCCGCACGTCGAATTGTCACTGGATCCAATTTAAAAGTTGTATAATCCCAAGGACCATTTGCTTTTTGAGCATTTCCACGTGCACATAAGGTTTGAATGAGTGGAACCGTTTAACAGGCCAGATGTTATGGAGTGGGGGGCGGGGGGGGGGCTGCATAGCTTCGAGAGTCACAACAGGGAAAGTGTTCTGGTTTAAATTGAGTTGAAATGACAGATGGTGCAATGAGTTAGAAAAAGTGTCTTATTTTGAAATTCCTCTGAATAGGATTATATAATTAAGACCCCTTGTATTACCAGTGTGTGTGTGGGGGGGGGGGGGGTGGGCGAGGCCCAAGGGGGGGGGGGGGTGTGCAGGTCGCAACTCCCTCTTGATGTGCTTTTCATGAGGCCCTCGTCATCCGAGGGGTTCCTGGGTCTAATCTCAGGGGCCACAGCATGGGTGGACGGTGACTGATAAGAACCATGCAGGGTGGGTGTGTGCTTGCTCTGCCATGTACTCCCCCCCCCCCCCCCCCCCCCCCCCCCCCCCCCTCCCCTCCCCTCTCCCCCCCCCCCCCCCCCCCCCACACACACACACACACACACACACACACACACACACACACTCTCAAGATGACATTGTTATTAGCATTTACAGAGAAGTGAATGATCTGGTGACATCTAGTGGTGAAGCTGCAGAACAGAACCCTCACTTCCTCTATTGGGTTTAGGTTATTTTCAGAAAAGAGTTGGTCCAACTTGGGCCAATGTAAATACACGGTGGCACAACATGGCAGCCTCCACAGAGAGGACTATAGATAGATGGGTCATTCCAAGCTAACCAAACACTTCATACATTTCAGTGATTATACTCCCATAAAATCACCCGTTTCATTATGTTATCTTTATGTGAATAAAATGACCTTAATCCTACAGACTCAACCTTTAAAAAAAACAAACAAATAATAATAATAATTTAGTACACAGGCATTGATTCTGGGTCAGAACTCAACCGAATGGTCAGAGCAAGACTCAGCATTCACAGTAGCTATGTTATTCGCTTTTGTTTACCAGTTCATTTACTTGCCTAGTGACGTACTCATTGACTTTTTTCTTTTTCGAATTTCCTGACTCTAGCTGTCGTCACGCCAACCATTTGAAGTGATCGTATTTCACGCGCAGGTTAAAGTTGCACTCAGTAATCTCACGCTACCTGTCGGAGCTGTTTTGACGTCGGGCCCCAGATTCTGTGCCTCAGCCCTCCCTCCGATCTTCCCCCCACCTGAATTAGGTCAACAGGAAGTGGGTCTTTATTAGCTGCAAGACTCGGGCTGGATAAAACGCCCTGCAGGTTGATACTTTAGTGGAGCACAAAGACGTGTCTCTGCGCTGTCTTGTGGTTTTCCTGTTGCGCTGACCCGCTCGTCTGCCGCTAAAGGGTTTTGAGCAACGGGGACGTTTTGCAGCGTCTCCACATCCTGAAAGTGGTCGCTGGTTGTGCGGCTGTGAAGTTTGAGCTTCACACTCCGTCATGTGGATGCATGAAGTCATGGTTGCATTCAGTGAGTGGGTGGATTGTTTTGTGGCTTAGGTGACAGCGGATCTTGACACGCTTCATTCTTGTCCTCTGAACTTCATTGAACCCTTTTAAAGGATAACGTACACATACACGTGTAACTGTCCGCTCTCTATATACGAATGGAATCATTAACTATTCTTGTAATTAGACATTTTTTTAGGTTTTACTCGCCCGTCATCTCACCTGAACGCACACAACTTTGCAACTGGTTGATCTTGTCACGTTATGGAACATCCCTCATTCTGTGTCAAGAGCCAACATCGATCAACTGTAACTCTATTTCTAATCATCCAATCGAAAAGTGCAACACACGAAATGCAGCTCATACAAATGCATTTTCAGAAGCAAAGTCTCGAGGTTGTCGGTGATTTGCACAACCTTTTTAACCATGGCGGGGTTTCACTGTGACTCCACTCTCTTCCTCTTACACAGAGTTGTGTCATTGCAGAATCACCGCGGCTGCAACACAATAGCCCCCCGTCGTTTGGCCTTTTACCTTTTGTGTTAACAGGAAGTTTCGTTAAGAAAATATATTTTTTTTTTACGTAGTTACAGGCAGAACACGTTAACTCTGGAAGGCTGTTCTTGTGTGAGACGTTATGGTTAAATTGTAAACAACCTGCGAGGGATGTGGAGCGTCCATCCTCGGTGTTGTTCTGGTCTCTTGGTGAATCAAGTTATATCATCGCTCTTTGCTGTAAAACACCTGAGCAGCTTTCACGCCTGCACTTTGATCGTCACAGTGACAGATCATCACTTCCGCAGGCGTCTGCTGTCGGAGCCCAGGGTTTATGAGCCGCTGTCGCCGTGGAGGAGCTGTAGCTTTTACAGCCTTTATGAGAGGGCAAAGGTCCGACCCACACGCATTCCCCTGTGTGTGTGTGTGTGTGTGTGTGTGTGTGTGTGTGTGTGTGTGTGTGTGTGTGTGTGTGTGTGTGTGTGTGTGTGTGTGTGTGTGTGTGTGTCGTCCTGTACAAGCGCAGAATACACATGGTCGGTTCAGTCAACCTGGAGGTGAGTGACCCCAGGGAAAGTCCTCTGTGTGTGGGGTCATTCGGGTCCATTGACACTGGGATGAATTCTTTGTTGTTTTTTTTTTAACTGCACCAAGCCAATAAAACCTTTTATTATTATTTTTCGATACATTTTCACTTGCCACTTTATCAGGTCCCACCTGCTCAACTGCACATCGATGCAGATTCCCGATATGTGTTGGGGTCTGGGGTCTTCATTTTGCAAAGGCATCACCAGGGGTTACAGAGGATGGTCCGAACACAAGGGAATTCCCAGTGAGTGGCAGTTGCCTTGGTGATTTGATGGTAGGGGTCAGAGGAAACGATGGTGGTGGTTGTGTTGATGGTGTGAAATGGTCTCCGTTCTCATCACCGTAGAAACACGGCATGCGGACGACCAATCTGCTTCAGCGTTCATGCGCGTCGGTGACGACATCGACCCAGATCTCTGAGCGATATCCCTTCATTTAAACCTAAGTCGGGGGGAACGGAAGTCGCCCTGAATGCCCAATGGGCCCCTGTCTGACACTAGAGGGTGTACCTAATAAAGTGGTGCCACTGTGTTTACAGAAGTTGTCATATCACATATATATATCGGTGTTGAATCATTTGCCTTCAATAATTATCAATGCTTTATTCAACACAATATTCCTGTTCCTAGTCTGACCGTGATAAGACTGATTATTACACACACACACACACACACACAGGGCTGGGTGTGTGTGTGTGTGTGTGTTTACTCTGCCATACAGTGTGTTTGTGCAGTAATGTTCCTTTCTTTTGTGGAGCAGCAGCCGGTGTTGTGTTGTGTGTCCTTCAGACAGTTAGTGAAAACAGATGGATGAGTCCATGTGGGTGAGACGGTGAGGGTGGGGGGGCGGGGGGACAGGAAGGGGTGACAGACGAATGAGGTGAGGGGAGACAAAGGCTGTACAGTGGCCGACAATGGGTGAGACGGTGGGGGAGAAGGAGCAAACATCTGCTACTGAATCAACAGAGTTTCCACCGGGTGGGAAATTCAATAATGTGGATTCTAACTTTTTAAAACCCTTTGAATTCATTCAAATATAGTTCTATCCATCTTTATTACTTTGAAGTTAATCGGTGCTGCTCTTAGGCTCTGTCGTAGTTCAAAATCTGACTTTACTTTTTCCTGTGTAAGTTCTACTGTTGCTACTTTGCACTCGCATGTAATAAAACTGCAAATCTATCGAAGCGGTGACGGAAAACGATTCCAGGTTTGCGACAAGAACATTTATCTGAAGTTAAGGGGAAGTGTTTGTGACTGTGGGGAGCTGATATTCCTCCATATCTCCGGCACTGGACGTTCTGTATGTATGATTCCATCCATTACGCCCATCACGAGTTTTAAGTCACTTTAAACCTGCAGACCTGATAAAAAAAACAAATAGAAAACAGTCTTTAAAAGAGTTGCATTTAAAGTAACATAAAGTAAACCATGTCTTGATTGGGCGGAATATGTTATGTAACTGTTCTCCGCTCATTTTAAAGTGCGGTTCAGTTCAACAGTCTCGGGGTCGTCAGTGTCACAGCTGATATCATCTGTTTCCTGGAACATACATCGACTACGTTTACACGGACAAACATTCAGGCTCTTGGCCTTATTGTGAACAAAATGATTATTTAGATTAGGACGTTTGTGCCTAAAGGTTGTTTATTTATTTATTTATTTATTTCTATAAACTACATCCATGCAGGGGGAGATGTGGTGAAATGAGCTGCAGAAATCCACCGTCCTGGTCTCCATGGAGACGGGACCCAAACAAAGCTGCAGACTGTTGTTCTCCTTGTGGAGGAGAGAGTGAGGAACAGTGCAGCGTTGTTTTCCTCTCAGAATGTGAACAGCAGCAGCAGCAGCAGCAGCAGCAGCAGCAGCAGCAGCATAACTGTGCATTTCTGTACTGCCTCGCTTCTGCGCTGTTATTATGTAATGATTCGCCAACATCTGCCGGCCCCATGTTCCCCACCCCTTTTTGTTGTCTTGTCACCCAGATCCCAGTGTAAACACGTTGTTGACAGCTGGGTGCCGTGGCGACCAGCTGGTACCAATATGTGCCTGTTATTCTTTAAAAACCAAAACAAAAAAAACAACAACTTTATAACACAACTCCGATGGGTTGTGTAGCAGTAAAATCTGCTTTAAAGTGTTAAATATCCATGTTACATCACAATCACAAAACCACATTATCTGTCTGATCTGGGGTGGAAACAACAGAAATGATCTTTAAAGGCACACTGCGTAGGCTTCAGTGACCTCTAGTGGTGCAGTTGCATGTAAATAACCCTTGTTGTATCCTCCCAGGCACGTTAATAGTAGCCTTTACGTACCTTTTAAGACTCAAAGTGTGTTCAGTTTGTCCATTCTGGGCTCCTGTAATATCATGCAACATGGCGGCCTCTGCAGAGAGGTTTCACTAATGTAAACATGAAGGGCTCATTCGAAGTGTCATTTGTAATAGTTTACATTTCTGCCAATTCAGTCATCATCATTTCAATTGGAAAGCATTTCACCCAAATCTTACTCACTGGACCTTTTAATTCAAACCTTTAATTTGCACAGAAATGAATATTACGTAACTGAAAATGCAACACAAACAGCTGTGGTTAGTGTAACATCATTATCTCTGATCGAAGTGAACAGACAGACGTCATTAAGTCAGTCAGGTATTTGTCTTCTAATGACAGCGGCTGGTATTTCCGAGGTAGTCGAGATTAAAAAGCAGCGATGGAATGATGGTGATGGTGATGGTGATAATAATGATAACGTCTCTTCCTGCAGCGTTTAACTCCTTCCTCTTCCTTGTTTACGTACCCAAACATCCTCCAACTTAAATGGGTACCGCCCCCTTATGGCATTTCAGTGTGATTTCCTCTACACACACACACACACACACACACACACACACACACACACACACACATACTGAAGGCGGCTGTGTGATGTCATGCATTCCTTTGGATCATGCACAAAAACACCACATAAATGCACAAGGCTCCGTCTCACCCACTTTGCCCCCCCCCCCCCCCCCCCCCACCAGGGGGTGAAGGCCAGAGGCACATTCCTCAGCTGGGCTCCCACTCAGATATTAAGGTGTGTGTGTGTGTGTGTGTGTGTGTGTGTCCTTGTGTTGTAGGGGTGGGGTGGTGTGGTGTGGCTCCTCCCTGACTTGTTTACGTGGGTATTTGTACATAATTTACATAGTTTCCATCATGGAAAGAAAAAAAAAAATCTGGTGGTGTTTTTTGAGCCAGGAGACACTTGTTTTCTTTGAGGCGGAGCCAGATGCTGTAAACACCGACTGCGGTCGACGTGTCATCATCAGACTGGGCTCGTTAACCTGAGAGAACAGTGCGGTGAAAATAAACAGACAACACTTCGGGCCAAGTGTAATTGGAGTAACTTTACTTCAGCCCTTCACCAATATTGGTTTTTCAGGACCGATAACGGACATGTCGAAAAGAAAAACATTTCCAGTGCAAAATGCAATTAAAATTTCAAACTGCTTCTATCAAATGTTTATGAATAACTTGGCCTTGTGACATCATTAAATCGAGTGGAATTTGCTCCCAGTGAATATTTAAGCTGACAACAGTTTTTATTTTATTTTACTTTTTTCAGTTCCCAGCCATTTTGTACCATCACTTTCATCACATGTGTTATTCACATTGCACCTCATTAAACGCAGCTTGAAGTGTTTTCTAACAAATAGTTTTTGTAAAGACCTGCAATGAAAACCAGTGTGAATGATAAAAACAATCTCTCATAAAGATACAAATAATAACATGTTGAACTCCACTCCAATTCAAATCACTGTTGTGGCAGTTTACAGATTTATGGGAACTAAGTTAAAAAAGATAAAAAATATATATATTTGCCTCAATTAATTCATCAATCATCTACTGACGAACAGAGTTATGACCGAAGAATGTGCACGTAAATACCACAGACTCGCAGTACCGTAGCAGATGTATGACCAGATGCAGTGTTTGAGTATTCTGTCCCTGCACAGTGAATGAGTGAGTGAGTGAGTGAGTGAGGCTGCAGCTGCAGGGTGCGGACGGAGCAGCAGAGGAGTCCCAAGTGTCTGCTGTCCCCTTGTTTACCTTCGCAGCTCATCAGCCCAGCGCCCGGCGGCTGGATGGCAGCAGGAGACGTCCTGTTGACTCGCACCGTGGGCAGTCTGGCCTGTGTTCTCGGTGCCTGTGTTTGACAAACACGCTCGGACACACACACACACACACACACACACACACACACACAGATGCGCGGTCACGGTGTGTGTCGAGATGAGCCGAAGAGTGTGTGTGCCGTAGCGAGCCTGCTCTGTTTGTTCAGATGTTTTCCCACAGCTCCTGCAAAGCGCGGAGGCATCGGACCCCCGCCGGCCTGTTTGTTCTGTCGAGTCCCGGCAGGTCACTGGGTCGACGCGTGCACGAGCACGTGCACGTAGAGATGCGCCCCCCGTTTTTTTCCACCCGTACGCTCGCCTCGTCGGGGACTATTTTCATTCCTGGCTCGTCTTCGGCCGAGCTCGCGCCGTGAAGGGAGTGGATCCCGTGGCTGCGGCTGCAAGACGCACACGAAGGCTGCGTTCGACCCACAACATCCCATCACAGCGTTGTGGCTCCTGCATGAGCATCTCCTGTGCATCACCCCGAGGCACAGCAGGGCTTAATGGCTGAAAAAAAAACGGCAGCGTCATGTTTACACTCACTTCCCTGAAATGCGTATTTCAACTTGCGTCTGTGCTTCACTCCATTTTGTTTTTTTTTGTTTTTTTCATTACGAGTGTGTTCGATGGGGAAGTGCGTGTTGTCGATCATCAAAACAAGTGGTGTAAACGTGAGAGATCACAGCAATAATGCCAGCTTCTATGATATCTACATCTATATGCGCATCAGCCATCATTTCATCCAATGTGGAACTGACTTCGCTGTCTTGTCTCTTGGTTCAAATGGGTCAGAATCACACTAGCAGCCCTCCCTGGAAGTGCAGACGTGGTTAGTTTTCTTCCTTGTGTTCTCACACAGTCGGAAGAAGTGCAACTCAGACTAACCCTGGATCGACGCGCATAGTATTGATCCATTTCTACTTCTCTGCATCTGTGGCCTAATGGAGAAACACAGTAGGGTGCCGTTGGGTTAACTGTCCCATGTCTCCGTCCTCCAGGCCCGGAACAAGGAGACGGACGCTCTGGCTGCAGCCAAAGTGATCGAGACCAAGTCCGAAGAGGAGTTGGAGGACTACATCGTGGAGATCGACATCCTGGCTAAATGTGACCACCGCTACATCGTCAAGCTGCTCGACGCCTTTTACCACGACAACAAGCTGTGGGTAGGTGACCAGGGCGTGTCCTCCTTTGTAAATGGGCGTGGCCACATTGTATGACGCCAGGTTTCAAACACGCTCCGTGAAGTGAGATGAATGTATCCGCACCTCGGGTCTCGGGCTCTGTCCACTCTGGTGTGCACTTAGGTTCCGTTATCCCCCCTAAAGTCGGCAGGGAACGAGTCAAATGAACCATTTTTGACTATTTAAAAAAAACAAACAACAAAAAAAAAAGTCTCCAGTATCTGCAGCTCATGAAAACTCAGCTGGAAAATAAAGATGAGACAAGTGAACTCCATAAATGTCAGAGAGGCCCCCAGGGCCACGTAAGCTCACCCCCACGTTTCTGCAACAAACCGTGAGATGGATTTCACTTATTTCTCTCTCTCTCTTTCTCTCTTTCTCTCTTTCTCTCTCTCTCTCTCTCTTTCTCTTTCTCTTTCTCTCTCTCTCTCTCTCTCTCTCTTCCTCTCTGGCTCGCCCGCCCGCCCGCTGGGTCAAGTGTAAACTTTTCAACTCCCTCTGTAATCTCTCACCGGCTCCGGCCAAGACAAATAATAGTGACCTCATGATGGGGCACGACCTTCAGCGCGCGTAGAATTACAAGGCAGAGTCACGACTAAAGATAGTTGTCACGATGTTTCTTTAACCCAACACATAAACTTTACTCGACGCTACGAGGATGTTATTTGTTTTCATATGTGATCAAAGTATGGATCGGGTGACGTTTGAACGGTGACGGACTACTTCCCGTTATTGTTTTTTTGTTTTTTCCCTACGTCCATCATCAAACATGTCACTCCTGAGAGTTAAGTCCTGGGTGACATAGGAGGTTGCCATGGTAACCATGGTGTGGAATGCATCATCCTCCAGTGCACCGTTAATACAAAGTAACTTCGGAGGTTGGTCAATGATGTTGCAGCAGTTTCCATCCGACTCCAAATTCAGAAATGATGAGTCACTTGTCAGAAATCGAGAAATGACATGTTGCAGTCTCTGTCTTGACTCTCTCAAGATCATTAAATGATACTGTGACAGAATACTTTATATGTTGTGTTTTCAGTTGCACTGATGACTCCATCAGAGTGGATGTGACAGTGAATCCTACAGCTAATGCAGAGAGATACAAATCATAAATGGTATTAAAATCACTGCCTTTTAAAGGCCAGTGAAACATGACGAATTCCAGAAACATTCAGTGTGTAAAGGCACACATCCCACATCTTGTGTCTGCCAAACTACTTATACTGTGTACACACACACACCCACACACCCACACACACACACACACGCACACACACATCTGTGACACAGTCGCAGAGCCGTTAATGGTTGTGTTGGCCATAGCTGGAATTCCTGAGCTGGGAAGGTGAACGTCCCCCCTCAGTCAGAGTTGGACCTGTGAGACTCTTAGTTTGCGCTGATGAGTCAAACGCTCTTCTGGCAGCGCGCAGACCACATGCTTCCTGTGTGTGTGTGTGTGTGTGTGTGTGTCCATCCAAGCTTTATCCCCTCATTCTTACATTGGAGTCACGTTAAAGGTGCAGTGTGCAAGATTCTGGTGATTTTTGTCACTTCTAAAACGATTACAAAACAAATACATACTGACATTTTCAGGAGTTTATTGTCACCTCAACGTTTTATTTTTTCCCCTTTACCCTTAAATGAGCCCATTGATGTGTATTTACATGAAGAGCGGGTCCTCTCTATGGGGGCCGCCATGTTTTTACAGCAGTAAAAGTGGACGTACGCAACATCTTTTGAGCTTTCATGACGAAGGAAGTCGACCCTAGGTTCTCCTCCATGCTCAGAGGGGTGAGCAACTTCACCTCTAGAGGTCACCAAATCTTACACACTGCACCTTTAAGGCGGTAACGTCTTCTGCAACACTTATACACACTACACACTAATATTTGGTCTGCTTTGGAGATGTGTCTAGATCGGAGCTACAACTAAACAGGGGTAAACTTGTGTGTGTGTGTGTGTGTGTGTGTGTGTGTGTGCGTGAATGCGTGTGCACGTGCACTCCCATGCTGCACTGCCTTAATAGCTGGCCCAGTGGTTGGCGGTCGGGCTCCAGTAACCTCCGTTTGGGTGGACATCATTGAGGAAGATGCATTCCAGCGCCGACCCACCCGTTCTGCTTTTCATAAGAGAGAGAGAGAGAGAGAGAGACAGAGAGAGAGAGAGAGAGAGAGAGATGTTTGTTCCCTTTCAGGAACAATCTGGTCTTGACGCTGGTGAGTCAGCCCAGGCCTGTGGCGTGAGAAAAAGAGGGCCTTTTACATGGGGATGGGACTGCTGACATCGGCAGAATCAAGGGAAGGACCATAAACCATGGGGGGGCTGGAGTCGGGTCTCGTGGTGCAGAACCATTCAGGCTTAGTTCCTCAAAACCCAGCATATTTTGATATATGCTGCCACGCCAGAGTTGTCGAGGGAAAGTAACAGTCTCATCATCGCTCAGCACTTTTATGGGAGTGGTGTCATTGATAGGGGTTTCCATGGAAACTGCTGACAGTGCAGACGGAGGATTTATTCAAGATAAGATAAGATGACCCTTTATTCGCCCCACAGTGGGGAAATTTGCAACTGTATTAATGACGAGGCTGAAGGACTGGGGGTAAATACATTTCATTTTAAAGGTGCAGTGTGTAAAATTTCCGTCCTTTTGGTCACTATTACAAAACAATTTCACATTTACATTTTTTATTGTAAATGTGAAATTGTTTATAATCACCTAAATATATATTTTTTTGTCCATGATCCTTAAAGGAGCCCATTAATGTGTATTTACATGAGGAGCAGGTCCTCTCTACAAGGGCCGCCATGTTTTTACAGTCGTAAAAGTGGCTGTACTAAACATCTTTTGAGTTTTAATGACAAATGAAGTTGACCAATGGTTCTCCTGCATGTTCAGAAGGGTGAGGTGATGGATACAACATGCATCTTCACCTCTATCACCAAATCTTACGCACTGCACCTTTAACTTCAATATAACTGCAGGTCACTGGGAATCACAGAACATCGATTCTTCAAAGGAACGTTTATTTATCAATGTTGTGAAGACATGAATCACATCCCATGTCTCACTTCCGGACATATGTTACTGTCAGACCCTGAGGTCCACGGTTCCATTGTCCAGAGTTGCCAGGTGACATTTGATGACTCAGCAAATCCTTGAGACAGAAGTGTTGTGTCTGTCGTCCGTCTGTCTCATGCAGAGAAAACACTGGCTGCGGAAGCCCCTGTTCCTGGAATGACAGGTGTGTGTGCGCGTGTGTGTGTTTTCTCAATGGTTGTACTTCGGATGTTGGCAGGCCTTTGTTCAATGTTTACACTCGGTTTGCTTCGATGAAATCAGTGAGGTCATTGTTTCGAAGTCTGTCCAGCAACGAAAAACAAAATTATGGGAAACTAAGCACCATTGACATCATTTTGGTTCAGCCTTTAGAATTAGGATCAATTATTATTATTATAATTAGTAGGATTAACAGTAAGAAGCTACTCTGTAGGATTCAGAGACACCTAATGGTGATTCTGTGTGTTGCAGCCAAATTCCCCAGACGTACTATTTTCAAATGATCCGTTTTTACCCCAATAGAAACTCAAACACCTCCGACTCAAACCCTACGCACTGAACCTTTAAATCCACACGCGCGAGTCCCGCCACGGTTTCTGTCGAAACTCAAATCCTCCTGATGCTGCGATGGCTGTGATGAGTTGATCCTGTGAAGATAAAGGGAGCGTGTGTGTGCAGCTCTGATCAGCCCACAGAGGCTATGCTGTGGAACCAGTGAGACCAGTGTGGGCACATTGTTCCAGACGGTACATCATGTCACCCGGAGACGTTCAGGCAGGAAGAGACGCGCTGACACGCTGATGAAAAGTCCAACTCTTTCCCTCGGGCTGCGGTGTAGTGTTCAGAAATAGAACCGAGGCTCAGATAAGAGGGTGTTTTTTGGGGGTTTACATTTTATTTATTTATTTTTTTTCAGCAGAAAAAAACAAAGTCATTTGAGCTGGTTTTGTGGTGAGCAGGAACAGGAAGTGGTTTGTCCTCAAACACACAACCAGCCACCCACCGTGGTGTTAAAGAAAAGCCAAGGGAACTACAGTAGTCTTAACTTTAGGTTAGTGGGAAAGGACTCTGACTTCAGATCAAATACAAATCGACAACAGAGCATCAGGGCCAATTTGAACATTTTAGAAATGTGACATTGGAACCTCATGAGAAAACATTTAAACAATTTGTAAGTTTAGGATAAAGTGAATATTGTGAAAATTTTAAACAAAAAACAGTTTGATTGTAAAGAAGAAAAAAAATATATACATATTCATAAAATAATGAAATAATTTCATTAATATTAGTGCTATAAATATCTTCTGTTTGGTGAAGAAAATCTTTCTATCATTATAATAATAATAATATTAATAATAATAATGATTTTAAAATATGTTAATAATTCCCTGTACAACATAAGCTTCATTGATTTATTTTAAACCTTTTAGCTGAACAGGGGAGTGAAATGAGCTAGATGAGCACTTTTGACTATTACATAAGAATCTGCCTAGTTATCTCACTCACTGTCCGTCTGTGGGTAATGTACTGAGTAACGCTGAGAGCAGTGTGTCTTTACCACTGTCATTCAAAACAGCAGATAAGATCGAAAAGTGCACCATGACAACATGAGTCATCCTCACTCACATGTGACTTCAGAATGAAACCGCTCCGACCTGTCCCTTTAACCAACGACGTGGAAAACCCGAAAATGAGGAATGTTAGTGTTGGCATGCAGCTCCAGGTCAAACAAAACGTGTGTGTGTGTGTGTGTGTGTGTGTGTGTGTGTGTGTGTGTGTGTGTGTGTGTGTGTGTGTGTGTGTGTGTGTGTGTGTGTGTGTGTGTGTGTTGGCAGATGTTCACATCTTCCCTGTGTGTCTTGGTCTCCAGTCCACACCCTGTCCACTCTGACAGTGGAGTCATTATAGCCGAGCAGGGACGAAATAATGATGACATCACAGGCTAGGTATGCAGCACATCACCTGAGGTTGACCTTTGACCTTTTGGAAACTAGGCACATGACTGTGAGAGACTTCTCTAATGTCACTCAGCTCAGCAGCTCGGCAAAGTTGGATCTTGGAATCCTGCAGTTTTTAGTTTTCTTTGGACAAACTTCACTTCAATGATGAATGGTAGATGCTTCACTGACGTGTGTGTGTGTGTGTGTGTGTGTGTGAGACTGACTATGTAAGGAGGGAAAATGAAAGGTAATTATTAGGAGTCCCTGTTATCAACACAAGACTGTTTAGGGTGTGAGTGTGTGTTTGAGTGCACACACACACATGCGCGTGTGTGTGTGTGTGTGTGTGTGTACGTATGTACTTCTCCTCTAATCTGTTAATAAATATTTTGATTGGACAGCGAGTGTGTACACAGCCTGACTGTTTGTCAGTGTGATGAAGTCTAACACAGCGCAGGCGGAGCTCTCTGCACGTCATGATGCTCTGACATTAGCCTCAAATTCACTTCATTACATTTGACTTTAAATCATTAATAAGAGATCATTCATATTGTTTCCTCTTGAAAAGCTCATGCATCAAGTGTAACATGAATTTTCTCCTCCTATCTGCTTTCCATGTTCCGAACATGCACACGTGTCCTTAAGTGGGCAGCTCCTTATTTAATTAGTACACAGGACCTTTACTTTGAAAAGGACGTGGTTCGGAATACTGCATTGTGTTACAGCAGTCGAAAGATGACGCACGTCCTAACAATTAGAGGCCAAAGTCACTTTCTGCCGGTGTGAGTGGAAAATGTTATGTAATAACATGATTCTACGCCTTTATTTATTTATTTATTTGTACACTTTACATCACTGTACTTTGATTCACAGATATTAAGAAAAACAAAGCATATCCCTCCCGCTAAGTCATGTCAGTGGGAATGAAATGACTCGGCATCATTTTACCGTTTAATACCTTTTTTTTTTTATTGTTCCTCAATGACTGTGTGTGTAAATGACAATTTCAGGAACTTCAGTCTGGTTTTTGAACTGAATCCTAAAAAGAATGAAACTATAATTGTGGGTTTTATTTGTGGTGAGGCATAAAAATGGGCAAATAAGACCTAATCCGAACAGTAATAATACAATTGAAAACACTGGGTCAAGTTAACCTCCTCCTCCTCCTCCTCCTCCTCTGCTCACAGATCATGATCGAGTTCTGCCCCGGAGGAGCTGTGGACGCCACCATGCTCGGTAGGACCCCGTCTCTTCCTCCTCTCTTTGTCCCCTGCTCCTCCTCCTCCTCCTCCTCCTGTGACACCAACACCTTCAGGGGAATCACTGTTTTATTCTGAAAGGGAAATGCATGAAAAGGTGCATCGCTCACACTTCTCAGACCCTGATCCTGGTCCAGGTCCTCTCCCGTCCTCTCCTGTCCTCTCCCGTCCTCTCCCGTCCCGGCCTTAAAAGCAGTGCTGACACAGTGGAGCTCCTCCCGTGTGGGAAATCCCCCCGTGTGTGTGTTTTCACTGCGTAATCCTCATCCTCACAACCGTCTGCGTCTCGGCTGCAGTTCAACCAAACACAGGCACCAGAGAGCCGAGTCTTTTGGGGCAGGACTGAGCATGAAAGCTCCTCTGATCCAGCAACAGCAGCCCGGAGATTAGATTGAGATTGTCTGAGATTTGCCCCTTTTTTTTCTCTCTGTTCTGTGGGTTTCACACACTAAACGAGTCCCTTTAAAAAGTATAATAGATTCTATAATAAAAAAATTCCGTTTTGCTTGACGCTGTGAATCTCACTCTCATGACCTTTTTCCTGGCAGAGCTGGATCGCGGTCTGACGGAGCCGCAGATTAAAGTGGTTTGCCGTCAGATGTTGGAGGCTCTGGATTATCTGCACGGCATGAAGATCATCCACCGAGACCTGAAGGCTGGAAACATCCTGCTCATGCTGGACGGGGACATCAAGCTGGGTGAGGACTGGACTCAAACCTTCATGTTGTGGTTTATGGTACTTTAATGTATTAAAGGTGTGATACACAGGATTTATCCATCCATGTTCATAAACACACCCCTCAAAGTTGACCCCCCCCCCAAACACCTGTAGGATTATTTGTGCACTCAACCCTCGCAAGGTCAGCATCCGTCTGTCTTTCTCTCACTTTACATCCCATAATTTTCCCGGGAAAACCACTCGACTGCCACTGTGATGCGGAGGAGTGGAACAGATTCACAAGATCCTCCTCCCTGCACTGTGCAGGTTATCTCATAATCAGTGTGTTGTTGCTTTGGCTTACATGCAACACACACACACACACACACACACACACACACACACACAGTTGGAGGCCCTGCAGAGGGGAGAGCAGTGTGTGGGAAATTCGTTGAGCATATTTTCATTTATTGGCTTTTTGAAGAGTTCTCCACATTCCTCCCGTGGATCCGTCCCAGTGGGTCGGCTCGGTCCCGGTTCTGGTTTTCTCCAGAAAAGGCAACACAGAGACACAATCACCTACACGGTGCGCCGACGGTTTAAAGGCGTAGTACACAGGATTCCATCGGTCAGAGTCGGCGGCCTCCTGAACTTGCCCAACAACACCAGTGGTGTTGTGTGTCTTTAAGCTACAAGACTGCAGCAACGTCACCTTTGTGTTCATAAAGGACGAGACTTCAACAAGCTAATTCTGTTGCGTGGTGCAGTGTGTACGATTATCTTCATTTTTGTCACTTCTGTTGGTAGAAAAAAACATTACACAACAATTACAAACCGACATTTTCACGATGACTTGGATACGTTTCCATTTCCCTCAAATGAACCCATCAATGTATATTTACATAGAGGTGACATTTGTATCCACGCACGCATAATCAAAAAAGAAAGAAAGAGTGAAAGAAAGAAAGAAATATTCTGGAATTGAAGTTATTCCTCTCTTTTTAAACATCGGAGCGTTTTCTCCCCGAGCCCTAACTTTGAATTCTCGTCCTTTGCACATTCTTCCCTGAGAGGCCGCGGCTCAGATCCTAATCGCTGGGAGTTGCCTCCTTTTTAAAGCTCATTTAGTCGCCATGACACCAACTCATCCCCAAACGGATCTTAACTACACGTTCATTCAAACTTCAAATGAAGTGTCTTTGTGGCTGCGCACGCTCCCTCTGCCTGTGATCTGAACATTATGATCTGTCATCCCGTCCTCACGCTCCCTCTACAGGAACAGGACATTCAGGAACATAACCCCTCCCCTTTTTTGTTTTGTTTATTTATTTATTTTTTTAAAGCTGCACCCTCTGTTTGTTTTGTCCACCATCTTCCTCCTTCCGGCTCTTCTATCAGGACAACCATCAATAACACAGGCGACAACACCCCATAATGAACTTATTTCCTGGTGTGTTCTTTCATGACGTCATCCTTTATGTTTGAGCGTGGAAATATTTGCTTGTCATCATGACGACGGTGCGCTGGAGACGCACCCAGTGAGATGTCCGCTCAGATGTGCACAGGGGAAATAAGGTTAAAGTTACTGTTGAATCATTTTTTGCTGAAGGTGCGTGAACATATTTACATTCAAAGAGTCTAATAAAAGCTGCACTACACGTTTTAACCTTCTGTAAGTCGTAAAAACGCTCCACCGCAACCGTCCAAATGACACGTTTGAGCAGGAAGTGGAGGACGTTTGAATTGTAGTCTACAGAACCACAGTCGTCTCACCACCCTGAACCTCTGCCCGACCAGCCAGCGTGGGTACGCTGAAATTCTGACTGTTCTGCCAGAGTGAGAACATGAGAGCATGTTGGGGTGTGACATGATTTTAATAAGGGGACATTTTAGGGAGCGTCTCTAAATTCATCTCGGATCCATGAGTGTTCAAGCAAGCACAAAAACGATATGACATAAATATATAGATCTTATAAATCTACAAATAAAGACAATCAATTTAGGAGAGAATAATAAAAAACATATATATTTTTTACAAAATGGAATATGTGGAATGGAATTCTCTTTGTT
This sequence comes from Chascanopsetta lugubris, assembly GCA_016785325.1. Lineage (NCBI taxonomy): Eukaryota > Metazoa > Chordata > Actinopteri > Pleuronectiformes > Bothidae > Chascanopsetta > Chascanopsetta lugubris. The sequence goes on from JAFBJT010106326.1 coordinate 26,293, forward strand.
TAGACTGGGATACTTAAAGGTATTATTGTATCCAGAACCTTCCTGTGACGTCATTTCCTTTCCTACTAAAAGATACTTTCAAATGGACTATTTCATTACTCATTTCATCTTTCTTTTTTTTTTTTTCTTCCTGTAGCTGATTTCGGAGTTTCTGCCAAAAACACCAAGACCCTCCAAAGGAGAGATTCCTTCATTGGAACTCCGTACTGGTGAGTGTTGAAGCAGATATCATTCCATGTATCTGCACTTATTGATCAGAATTGTCTTTAGATGCATATGTCCTCTCTTTACCTTGATTTGACCTAATGAGCACAATCCTTACCCGAGGGTAAGACATGAGCTAAATAAGCTGTGGAACATTCCTTTGTTGATACAGCATGTGCACACACACACACACACTCACACTCGACTCTGTGCTTTAATCCTCTGTTGTCTCGTCCACACCCGAAGCAGAGTGAACCAGAGTGAACCTTGTCCTATAGCTGCGCGTCCTATGTGAATATGGTCGCAGCCCGTTAACCATTGACCGGCTGCTGTACATGAGGAAAACCCTCCCTGCTGGACGGACACACGATCAGCACCCTCAGCTTTAATGCACATATACCTTTGCCTTCGATGCGCTGATAAGAGACGGGGAGCAAACACTCATCAAGAGCTCAGATCAGAGCCAGTGAGAGGGAGGCGCTTTGCCTACGGCGCAGGCTGACTGACGGCTAAAACGCGCGCAGGCGGGCGGAAGCGCGCTGCGCGTCGACAAACGCAAAAGAAAGTCCCCTCACTTCTGTGGCTGCTGGCGTTGATTTGGCGAAAGCAGATTTCCCCCACCACCGTCAAATCAGAGTTGGGGTCTTGACGCCTGTGATCTTGGCCTCAGGATGGCGCCGGAGGTGGTGATGTGCGAGACCATGAAGGACGCCCCCTACGACTACAAGGCCGATATCTGGTCCCTGGGCATCACGCTGATCGAGCTGGCCCAGATCGAGCCGCCCCACCACGAGCTCAACCCCATGAGGGTGCTGCTGAAGATCGCCAAGTCGGAGCCGCCCACCCTGGAGCAGCCGCACAAATGGTACGGAACGAATCCCACATACGTTGTTGTTGTTGTTGTTATATATTTCGAGATTTATTCCACGATCAGTTTGCAAATATTAAAAAGATAGCACGCAATACAGGGCAAAAACATATTAAAATGTGATGAAAACAAATGAAGACCGAACCAGTGTGAAAACCTGCAGTTTCACTGAGTGGCCACTTGAGGCCGACTTTAAGAACAAGTCTATCTCTTCGAAGGGGCAGAATCGCAGGTGTTGAAGATAAGATTAGGTCTTTTGATATTGTGAGGTAGCCTCTGCTGATTTGTTAGTTTCCTGTCACATGACCACAACATTAGCCTCAGGTGCCAGTGCAGCAGGAGTCCACGCGTATACATGTGTGGGCGGGGCCACAGGGATGCGCATACCTTTATTTTCACCTATATTTCCAGGAGTGCTCACATGAGGACTGACTTCACCTGAAGCAGTTGACGTGCACAAGATAATGATGATGTTGCTGATCATCTCTGTAAATGTTTTGTTTAGCCCCGCCCACTCACCCACTCCCACTCTCTTCATCACTCTTATCTTTTCTTTAATCTCACGCTGTTTCCCGTGTCATTCAAGGTCGCAGGAGTTTAAAGATTTCCTCCGGAGATGTTTGGACAAAAACCCCGAGACGCGTCCCTCCGCCGTCCAGCTCATGGAGGTAGGCCCCGCCCCCAAAGCAGTGTCCTTAGCTTTGCCCTAATCTTGCAGCGACACATATATGGGGCTTTTTACTGTGATGTATGGTGAGGGAGTGAGCCGTGACCCCCCCCCCGCCCCCCGCCCCCCGCCTCTATGGCACTTACACATTAGAGAGAGCGAGTTTAAGATGTGGAGGAGGCAAGAATTGGAGCATGGGAGAAAGTCAAAGCTGTAAAAGGGACTTGGTTATTAAAGGTGCAGTGTGTAAGATTTCAGTCATTATTTGTTCCACACAAAAGCTTCACAAAACAATGACATACTGAGATTTTCATGAATTTAAAATGTTTTGCTTTTCTTTCTTTTCCCTTAAATAAGCCCATTAATGGATATTTACATGAGCGGGTCCTCTCCCCCAGGGGCGGGGGGGGGGCATGTTTTTACAGTGGTCCTCTCC
>JAFBJT010106327.1:0-11128 GCA_016785325.1 Chascanopsetta lugubris
AAAGTATTCTGTGCAGCAGCAGCTTTGGACACATGGAAGAATACCATGCATCGTCAAATGTAATACATTTGCATATGCTGGATTTCCATAATATGCTATATTCTGATACATTCATATTTATAGATATTGGATATAGATTATATAATAATAATATATTGCCCCATAGGTAATGCATCACCCCTGGTATAGAGAAATGTGTGCCATATATTACTTTTCTGGCTGCTCACATTTCAAATGTGACACAATAAGACAAGAAGATCACCTCTTATGAATCAGTAAACCTTTATTTCATCTTGTATAAGATGGTGGTGGTGGTAATGAGATTCTGTCCTTGTCTCAGTTATGACTGTTGTTTGTTCTTTGTGTTTATGATGTTTAATTCATATTTCTCTCGTCGTGTGTCCTGTCAGACATCACCTCCGTAACCTGGAACATTTGTTTCATCTGTTTGTTTTATCTTCATGGTCGTATGGAGATGACTCCAGTGACTCTAAAAGTCGCAACAAGGTCAATGTCTCTTTTGTGGCATATGGAGACAATGTGTCTTGAACCCTAATGTCTGAGCTTTATAATTCATGTGGACTTCATTTCAAACTGCATTGTTGGTAGTGCAGTGTACAGACAGGCGTGAATAGTTCCCCCACTCATCAAGAGGTTAGTTGCCTTGTCTTTCTGCACTGTAGTCAAACCAAACTGGCAACCCGTGTGTTTAGATGCTCGTGCCCCCTCTTATGATTCGTTGTGTAGCATTGTCGGACAGAAATGATCAAGACGGCATGTTGTGCTCTTTGTTGCACTGCTGGAAGCAAAGGTCACTGGTTCGAATCCCACTCTGGTCCTATATACAGTGATTCCTGCATGTGTCATGTTGCTCTGGCTGTACACAGGGCCGGTCCCCTGTGGTTTGGGTGTTAGAGCTCCCCTAGTGGCCTGGAGATAAGATGTTGCAATGCGGCATTATTGTTGTATTTGGACCTTTGAGTGTACTCAGTTGTGCCGTGTGGATTTGCATCACATTTCCTTAAATGTGCTTGTCTCATCTAATTGATGGGGATGTTTTTTAACTTTGTTCATGGTTCATTCTCTTGCAGAATGTGCAGCTCCCTGATCATTGTGGAGGGGAAGTATTACACAACAGCATTTCTAAAAGTGCATGTTTCAATGATAACATTCAATCTACATAATTATGACATCACTCAGCCACCATAGAGGGAACTGATGTGTAGAGCCCAGTCATTGTCTTCAAACTCGATGTTACGTGATATGAATTAAACTGCATATACAACTATTGATTTACTCAGGCAACATTGCTTAATCAATGGAAATGGCCTCTACTGTATAAGAACACTGGTCCTCACTGTATGTAATGTTCTATCCATGTACTCCATGTATGTCTCTAGTTGCATGGTACAGGAACCTATTAGTATATAAATATTGATCTCTAGAAATGGAATTCTCAGAAATGTAAGAAAGTAGGTTACTGGTAGGTGACATCAATATACTGACAGAGGTGAGAGCTGCAGTATCAGGACTGAGAAACCGCTGAGGTACAGACCCCGATGTGATGTGCGATAACATAACAAATGCATCAGAACAAATCAAAGGGCATTTTTTCCTAAATCCCATTAAAACAAAACGGGTTAATCCCCCCCACATTTGAAACTTCAACGTTATACCTTCAGGGATTTGGCTTCAGAGGCTTTAGTTTTTCAAAGAATGTAACATTAAATACTTAACTGTCTTATAATACAATAGGAGTTTTGACGTATGTGAGGGAGGAGGATGGGGATTTGGGAGGTCAGGTTGAGTTGAAGGCATCATTGTTGCCCCTGGAGCACAGAGGAGGGTGGCATATTTACTGACTTGGTAAATCTGAATATGAGAGGATGCAGTTGAAGTTGAGGTCATGAATGCATTTTCCCTTTTATCATATTTTGAGAAGCTTGTCTTTTCCTGATCTGAGCATCAGAGGGTTCAAACCGAAGTAGATGAGTTGAGGGAGAGGGTGTATTTGGTTTGCAGGTATACTTCAATGCATCAGAGACAAAAGGTAGATTTAAATAACATGCGTGGTGACGGTGACAAGGAAAACATCCATTTGCTTCTTCTTCTTTCCTCGTCTCATAACCTCGGGAGAATCATCAAAGAGGAGTGAAAATGGAAACACGGGGTGAGACGCCGCAGAGTGCGTCTCGGTTTTTACCGAGTTGTACCTCAGATCTGCCGTGACGGAGCGAAGCACCGCCAGCGCGAGGATGTGACCTGCTGACACGGCGAGCTCCGACACATTATGAACAGGCAGGATCCATTCTGCCTGGTCGTGGAGGCGATGCTGTTCAGCTTTCAGGGGATAAATAAACAAGCATGGGGTGAGAGGAGAGGAGAGAGAAAGAGAGGGAGTGTGCATGGGTCAACAGAAACGGTCCAGCCCTCTAATAGAGTGGCTCTCAGAGGTGACCTCTGATTGGTTCACAAGGTGTCCACTGAGATGAGTATTCCAGTAGTTGTATATATACACCGATACTCTCAAAGAGGGGTGGGCAAATGATATAAATAGATTGTTATATCGTTGGAATTAATGCAAACAGTTCCCTTATGCTCGGAAATACTGAAAAAAACATTCATTTCAAAAGTAAATTGGACTGTAAACAAATGGGGTGTGGTTTTCTAAAGTGGGACTTTTATTTTGAAGGCTTACATATGCAATCTCTTTGTAAAAGTAGAAATTGCATGATAAACAAAATGGATTTCATTTGATGCAGTGTGTTCCAAATGACCCATCAGGCTTTGGGCAAGCACACCTGTGAGCTACAGAGTGGTCAGGGCACTAGACAGCTCCGTCTCTGGAGGATGTGCATGAGTTGGTGCAGCAGTTGGGTACAGATGTTGTTTTCCAATGAGCCACAGGGTCGGAGACAGTCGTGTGTCTGAACAGGAGAAAATACTTTCATTCATCTGGTAAAGTAAATCAAAGTGTGTTTCTGGAGCTGGGTTTTCCAGTAGTAATGTGCGACGCCTGCTGAGAGAGACATCATGATGCCGCAGACACATCCAGAGTCTGACTTTGATCACAGTGCTGAGGGAAGTCTCATCTAGTCTGTGTACCAGGTGGCTCAGTGCGGTTGTCTGAGTCTGTTCTCCTCAAACAGATTCTCACATGTACAAACGTTTGGTTGATTAAAACAAAAACACAACCCCGAGTCATTTCAGTCGGTAAGTCTTTTACTCTAATGGAATATTGCGAATGAAAGACTCCTTTCCCCTATTTTCACTTCATTAAGAAACTCCCAGACGGTGTATCCCCGTATTAATTGGTAATTAAATTAGAGCAGTGAAACTATTGACAGTATAAGGATTAGATAATTAATTTATGCTAATGTGGTCATCAGGGGATACGCAGTAAAGTTGATGGATTGAAGGACTGACAGGTCAATGCACCGGTTATCTCCCTGCAAGTCAACCAATACCTCATCTCCAACACTGGTAAAATGCTTTTGTTGACTTCAATCTGTTTCTTATCCAACACACACAAAACCTATAAGACGATATATGCTAAGATATGATGAAATAAAAGGGGATATGTTGGAGTAAAGGTCCAGTCTTTTTAAAATGGGTTAATTAAAGGTCACATGTTGACATGTCTCTATGCTCCACAGCGCATTGATCGAGTGCTACAGTAAATGAAAGGTACTGTAAGTTGCTGGTTACATGACTATAACATTATTATTCATGTATTTGTTTCCATCGTGTTTGTATGACTTAGCATGGTTAGTCCACCTACCCCCACTACCACCCGCACAAGAGCAAGAAGCTACTCTGGGAGTCACACGTATGTATTTTCATGTATTTCAACGTTTACTTGGACTTGGAGGGTTTCGTGATAAAGTCAAAAGATATAAAATACTTGTTTCCTGACTGAAACATTTCCCACAGCGCCTCTCGAGCCTCGGGCAACATTTAAAACCTGAAATATTACAAATAACTCCAAAAAGTACGACCGCACAGATCTGTATTCCCCCTGCTGAAGAATTTTATCCCGAACGAAATGGAAATATCTTTCATTTCTATCGCAGTTCAAGTATTTATATGTGCTATTTTCAAGCTCGAACAACGTCAGCCTTTGAAGAAATCTACTTTGAGATACTTTTGACTATAAAAAGGTCCAAGTCATGTTCTGAATCATTGCGTAATAAATAAAGGACAGGGCCACAGCAGTAATCTCTTTATTTGATCTTTTCCAAATGTGCTCAAAGCAGAGAAGTAAACACGCGTTCTTTTATCAAAACGACAGAGGTCAGTGATACATGGAAACCCTCACACAGCCTCGTTCAGTATACAACCAATACATGTTCATCATATTGACATGTGTGTGGTTATGGGATGCCACACAATAATACTGCACTGTACCGCTCTCTGTTATTTACACAAGGAAATAAGCATGAGCCCTTCCGGCTGTAGATGTATAGATGAACATATTGACTGGGTAAGTCAATGTGATGTCTTTATGGATATAATAACAGTTTGTGTGTGTGTGTGTGTGTGTGTGTGTGTGTCCCGTGTGTGTGTCCCGTGTGTGTGTATCCCGTGTGTGTGTCCGAGCAGCAGACAGTCCAATAGAGCTATAAGGTGTTTGGCTTTTACTGTGGTTAAGTGCTTGAGAGGGAGAGAGAGAGAGAGAGAAAGAGTTGTGTGATAGAAAATAGATTGGCCGAGAATAGGTAGACAATTGAACATTAGAATTAGACACACACACACACACACACACACACACAAACCGATACAAACACACACACACACACACACACACAATCACTAACTGGTAGATACGGTTATCACTCTTGTCTCGTTTTATCTCAGCACAGCTCCTCATCTTGTTCACTTTGTCCTTCAATTCTCTCTCTCTTCCTCCTTCTCTCACACACACACTCACACACTCTCACACACACACACACAAGTTAAAGCCCCAGCAGTACACCTGTATTCCATCTATTCTCTCAGAGGGGAGAGGATCAGACACAGCAGGAGATGCCTCACTGTCGGGACATGGCGTCGTATCCAAAGTCCACGTTGATAAAAACAACACACGCCCTGATGTAAAGTTCCCCCGTTGCTCCCACGTTTGACACTTGAGCTTCACACAGAAAAAACATTGAAGCAGAAATATAACTTTGTAGTTCTCGAGAGTTGTTTTTTTTCTTTCTTTGTTTCTGAGTTTTTGTGTGTGTGTGTGTGTTTTTTTTAGTAAAACGGTTTTGCCACTGAAACAGTGAGCAAGTAGCCCCTTCATCCCATTGGTCCACATGTTGAGACATATCGGTAAAAGGTAGAGAAACACTGAGTCGGAGACAGAGAGAGGAGAGTGAGCCCGTCGTCTCCTGTAACAAACAAAGGTGGTGTGGAGATTGTCAAGGCCTTTCGCTTTTGTATATAGTGAATGAGGTCACATCATGTGAACCATTCCTCCTCCTGTGCAGCTCACTGTGGTGTGCATGCATCAAAGTCAGCCGTGAGTGTCAGCGTCAGGTTATTGTTTTTAAATGTGCGAGAGGGGAAGTGGGCGAGGGAACGGGAGGAGAGGAGAGGAGAGGGAAATGAGGCGAAGCCCCCATCAGCGTCTCGCAGCAGCCTGAACGGCTCCTGATGAAAGCCTCCTGTGTGGAAATGATCAGAGCGCATACCCTCGTACGTTAAACACCGCTGCTGTACCTTCCGCTCTTTGATCCGCGCAACATCCCTTCATTTCAAGTGCAATCCCTGAAAGTAAAGGTGAGGTGGGAGCTCCCAGGGCCAGCACTTAATCACACTGCTCACAACAGTTCAAATGCACGTCTACTGGGAGAAGGATTCAATTAGAAATCCAGCCATGCAGGAACACCCGCACCCCTCCTCCTCCTCCTCCTCCTCCTCCCCCCTCAGAAGGAGCGTTTCCAGGACTTGCAGAGGATTTTCTGGAAGGCTCTGCGGAAGTCCTGGTTGAAGATGGTGTAGATGACCGGGTTCAGGGAGCTGTTGCAGTAGCCGATCCAGAAAAAGAATTTGAACAGTGTCTCCGGGATCTGGCACGGCTCCCGGCAGATGCCGTACAAGCTGTAGGAGAAGAAGAAGGGGAACCAGCACACGACGAAGACGCCCATGACGACGGCCAGGACGAAGGTGAAGCGCTTCTCCCTGGCGGCCGAAACCTTCTTGCGGTTGATGGTGCTGCGGCGGCGTTTGCGGCGGGACGAGAACAGCTCCATGGACTTGGAGCTGGCGCGTGACTTTCTGCTGGAGTACTTGGAGGCGGAGCTGCTCTTCCGGCTGGACTTCCTGTCTTTCCTGTCGTCATGGTGATGTTTGGCGGACGTGGAATTTTTTTTGGGCTTCTCGTCCGACGAGCTGCTGTCCTCGAAGTCGTCGTCGTGGTCCGCCAAAGCGTGTTTGGGCTGGTTGGGTAGGGGCGACTGGGCCGACTGCTCCTGGCAGTGTCCGTTCTCGCGCTCCTGGTCCTTCAAGCTCCCGCCCCTTTTGGACTTGATTGATCCGCTGGCCTCGCCTTTGTCCGTCCCGTTCTCCACGGGAGAGTCCATCTCCCTCTTCTTCTCCGACATGGTCCTGGTCCTGGTCTTCGCCACCTGGTAGATGCGGATGTAAACCAGGATCATGATAACGCAGGGCGCGAAGAAGGAGCCTATGCTGGAGTAGAGGATGTACCAGGTCTCGTCGTTCAGCGCGCACTGGGGAACGTCCTCGTCGCTGCTCCTGTCCATGGATATGAGCGGCGGGAAGGAGATGACGGCCGAGATCAGCCACACCACCACGATCATCCCCTTCACCCTTTGGGGTGTTCTCTTTAAGTTGTACTCTACCGCCTGCGTCACCGACCAGTACCTGTCCAGGCTGATGGCGCACAGGTGAACGATGGAGGAGGTGCAGAACAACACGTCCAGAGCCAAGTAGATGTCGCACCAGATCTGACCGAAGAACCAGTAGCCCATGAGCTCGTTGGCCAGAGAGAAGGGCATGACCAGGGTGGCCACCAGTATGTCCGCGCTGGCCAGGGAGACGAGGAAGAGGTTCTGGGGCGGTTTCAGCGCCCTGCTGGTCAGCACGGCGATGACAACCAGGACGTTCCCCACGATTGTAAACAAGATGAGGAAGCTGACGAGTCCGGCCAGACCCCAGATGGCGAGCTGGCTGTACTGGCTCTGGGAGGTGGAATTAGAGGAGATGTTCTCCGCCTCCATCCCGTCCTCCAGAGAGGAGCTGTTGAAGAAATTCATCTCGAGTTTTTTTTTCGTTTCTTCAGGACCTCCACTGTAGCTGAGGTGTGACTTTTAGGAAAGGGAGAACACGTAGAAATATTCCATCCGCACTTTGGCAGCAGATCTTTCACTGCACAGTCTCTCCTCTCTTTCCTCACCTGCCATATTCCACATGCCAGAGTCTCCTCGGGAACAAGGGGAGAGGGCGAGGGGGGAGACAAGAGGAAGATATCAGGGGGGGGAGGGGGGGTCCTCCGGATGAAAAGTCCTTTAAGTCATTATTCCCCCAAAAGGCGCAGGACGTGCAGCAGCGCAGCCTCCACGAGGATGAAGAGCGGCTTCCCTCCTCATCCCGTCCTCTCCCATCCCGACTGCGCCTGCATCTCCTCTCCACCTCCGCCTCCCCGATGTGTCCTGAGTGAGGTTTGTAACAACCACGTCTCTCTCTCTCTCTCTCTCTCTCTCTCTCTCTCTCTCTCTCTCTCTCTCTCTCGGGCGCGCTCACTCTCCCTCCCTCTCGCTCTCTCTCTCTCTCTCTCTCTCCCTCCCTCTCTCTGCCACTCTCTCTCAGGTAGACGCGCTCCGCCCCGCATTGGAGGTGAGAGCTCTTAGTGGGGGGACGCAGGGATGAATCCGGTGAAATGAGCAAAACGTCCGTCCACCAGTGGAACTTTACTGAAAGGTGGTGACTGAGATCAGCTGTGCGCTGAGGCTGAGGGGTGCGCTGGATCCATGGGTGTCCGGTCCCAGTGCGTAAACTGTGCGCCAGACACGCTGATCAGCGCATCTGTCTTCGATCATTTGGCTCAGGGAAGTGACCGGCTCCCGCACGGGGGCGCGCCCCCCTTCATCCCCATAAGCACGAGTGTCTGAGCTTGGAGCCGCTCGATGGAGGTCACGCAGCTGTCAGTGCGCGCACAGCGGCGCACAGCGCGCGCACCAGCTCTCCGTCCTCCTGTGCGCACGCTGGAGGTCAGTGTTGTAACAGGCTGTCCGGGAGCGACCAACACACACACACACACACACACACACACACATACACACCATCAGGTGGATATTTTTCCAGTCTATTAATTGATTTTTTTTTTATTGTATTTTTTTTTTTTTAGCTGCCCAGAGGGACACTCATGGAAAGTGTGAATGACCCTGTGTTGGAAACATGTACCATTCCCTCAGCCTCCCGTGTCCTCTGTGTTGTTTGTGTTGTGGTAATTGTGTTGATATGAAGGTGAAGGTGGTGTCCTCCTGTAGTGCTGGAGCTGACAAGCAGCGTCAGAGGTTGTAAATCCAGTATGTGATGAGATGATCAGTGGGAGTAAAGTAAAGGCTTTGTGTTCACCTCCTGGAGAACAAGGGTGTCAAATAGAAGGCCCGTGGGCCCAAACCGGCCCACCAGAAGGTCCCATCTGGCCCGCGAGACGCCTTTGCAAAATGTGAAAATTACAGTTTAGACATTAACCGCACATTTTCTGCTATATTTGAATTTGTCCACTAGGGTTCACACACAACACTGTGTAAAACAAAGGGACAACTTTGGGGTTGTCGTCGTTTATATATCATGATGCTAAGATTTTACTGGCCCCGCCCACTTTACATCAAAATGGGCTGTATGTACCCCCTAAAGTGAGTTTGACTCTCCTGATCGATAAGACTGAATGTACCATGAGACTCACCATGATCCCTCATACATTACTACTCCCACTTATAACTCAGTACATGGTAATATATTGCTATGTCTTGGTAATTTTCCATCAATATAGGAATTGATGGCTTCTCAAATTGTCGCATATGTTGGGTGTATGAATAATAATTGCTAGTGACTTCATTGGACGTGCATTTTCCTTTGGGGGGGACTCGACCTCTCGCTTGAGCAGTCGTCTTATACTTTGCACGTCTCTACATTTTGGAGGAAGCTGCACCCAAACTGATGTCAGCAGCTTCTCATCTCTGGATACACCAGGTTAGAACATAGCACATGTAGCTGAAGGTCCGGCCAATTCGACAGGTTTCACGTGGCCGTGACTAAAATGTATTATTTATGGCCCGACACAGGAACTGAGGGATTTATTACATTTGCGATGGTAGTGTAATATAATGAAACCATATTCTAACCTTGAGGCTGTGATTGGCATGTGGCAAACTGCCCTCTGGCTGCTCATGTTTGTCAAAGGAAAGCTGTTGTTGAATAATCCAGGCGATAAGGAACTTATGAATAATTTCTCATGAAATCATATTTAAGAGAAAGAAAATGCTACATTATTAGTTTCACAGACGGTCCAGAATTTACTCTGTGGAGGTAAAGACAATGTTTTGTGGAAATATTTTCAAGACCAAGTATCTTATTTTATAGTAGCTTAGAACAAAGTGTTTGTAAATAGCGTTTGTGATAATCATGGAATGGTGGCATCAACTTATTGAATCCCCCCCCGACTGTAGGCAGATATCATGAGTGAATTTAAAGTTAATGGCAGCACAGATCCATCCATCCTTCAATTCACCCTCCATCACCATCATCCATCCTTCAATTCACCATCCATTCATCGATTCCCTAGATTAATATTATATGTATCATTCATGTTCACACCTTGATAAGAATATTTTTGAGTTTATTCCCAAATTGAGAATATTTTGTCAGTGAATGACGAATCGCTGATATTTTATTCATGTGATCTGTAGACGTTTTGGAGAAACCTCTGCTTTTCTCCTGCTCCCTCACATTGTCGATGTGCCTCTCACTGCTTTTGTCTGTCTCTATCACGCACATATTCTTTCATAGAGCTGCACGATGGCAGAGCAGATCACAGTCAAGGTTGCTCAAATTAAATCTGAGATCATGTCAGGGAAGTCGATTTCAAACAAAAAAGAAAAAAAAAGAAGTTTCTGTCAAAACTTTTCAGGTCTTGCCTGTTTGCTCTCTACCCTCCGTTAACCCTGTGTGATCCCAGTGGCGCTGCCACCTGGAGAAAACCTAGCGGCCTCCTCTCCGGCGAGTATTAAGTTCCTGGATCGCTGTGTTCATTGACTGTGTCTCCCAGCTAAGTACCTGCCATTAATCACAGCACGCTCAGCCGTGCTGGATTAAAGAGCAGCCACGGCAGCGAGAGATGCTCGAGTCTGAATTCATCCTTATCGTGGAATGAGGAGGGCTCGGGAGGATGCCGCTCGGTCCGTCCGCCTGCATGAGAAAACGCAGCGAGAGGGCGGAACTCGCTCCACACTGCTCCTTCCCCCCAAACACTGCTGCCTCTCCGGCTGCATGTTTAAATTGAACTAAGGCTGGGGTGATGCTGTAGGTCAGCGTGGATGCACTCACTCTAAGTAGATTTTGAGCAGACAGACAAGCCTGATTACGGTCATTAAATTGTGTCCCGGGGCCGCGGCCCTGTCCCTTTAATTGTGGAACCGGTGAGCGATCTCCGCCATTACCCAGCCCTTTTTCTTGTATTCCGCATTATTCTCCGCTCCAAGGGAACACGCCTCTTCCTTTGCTCTATCCAGCGGCTGACATTACCGTGTTGATTACTTTTATCTATTTAAATCAAGGCTTTGAGCCTTTTCACCCTTTTCAAACCGCTGAATGATCTGCCTTTTTTGTGCCGTGTCATCCTTTGTTATTGGACACGGGCGTGGAAAGTTGCCACCGAGTGCTTGGTTTGAAGCCCTTTCCACTTTCATTGAAAGGCCACGCTGCAGCATTGACAATGAAGGAAATGACCAGAGTTTCCCATTAAAGGGGAAGAGAAAAGCAATAAGGTCCTAATAAGATCCTTTAAAGAGAAACGTCAAAAAATGTAATAACACCTGATGTGCTCTTGCTGTGAAACATGAGCATCCATTGAAATCCAATACAGTGAACACCCGCCCCCCCCCCCCGCCCCACCCAC